>JALJEG010000019.1:179554-209912 GCA_023653615.1 Apiotrichum siamense
CCTCCCCTTTCTTTCTCCCCCTTCGTCTTGGTGTCGTTCTTTCTTTTTTTTTTTTTTTTTTTTTTTTTTTTTTGCCCTCTCTTTGCAGTCAATGTAGGCCTCGATCTACCACCCGAGGCGAGACTCTACATTATACACAGCCTGAAACCACTCAACAACTAGCCTCTGGGTTGCTGCAAACGCACGCGGCACAAATGGAACCTCTACGTTGGGTGCAGAGCGAGAAAAAGTGTTCGTGGCCCTGCCACACTCACGGATCCACAACGCCCACAACCAATAGCGATATACCACTAACACCTCGCCTTGATCATCACTCTTCATCCTTCGTACCATATCCGCATTCATCGCTTCCTCAGAACGCCAAAGCAAAAGGTTAAGCGCAAGAGTGATGACCCGGGTTCGAACCGGGGACCAACAGATATCGCCAAAACCGCGAGGTCGAACCGCGTCGGAGTCATTGCAATCTGCTACTCTACCACTGAGCTATCACCACCGCTCATCGTTGGGTGCGCCGCTCTGTTTCAGAACTGAATGCGCTCCCATGCCTCCGTCTCACGCAGAGTGGAACTCTCGGGGGAATGCGGTCGGTAAGTTTCGCGTGCCTGCCCAGTGGCCGGTATGTCTGGGCCAGGAAGGACGATGAAGATGGGGGGTAAAAGATAAGACAGGACCGAAGTGACTCTGTTGTACCCCTTAGCGCCCGCTCGTTACCTCGTCAACTAGTCACCGCCTCTATGGACATGTCTCCTCAGTGCCAGCCTCTACCCAGGTCACTGCTGCCATGTCAGTCGTTTCTCTTACCGAGAGCACATGCCGCCGAGGAGGAACATTAGGAGTCTCCGTGATTGGGGAGCTCTGAGCGACCCTGGAGTCAAGGACGACCTCTCTACGCCCCCATTATCTCTTCGATACACGGCGAATCGGAGTGGCTTCACACCTGATTATGGACCCAGGGAGGCAATGGACCCGAAGGGATAGCCCTCAGCACGTTACTGGCCGACTTGTGTCATCATGCATCATTTATTCTGTGCTCGGCAGGTGCGAGATGGCAGACATTTGACGCACATGAGGGCAGTCCTTTTGTCCTAGTATCGCTAATCCAACGACAACAGCCAAGGCCGCAGAGGTAGCAGCAGCCGTGTAGCTTGCCTGTGGTCGTGGCCGTGCCGCGATTGGCACTGCATAGAGCACCTATCACGTTTGCAGAGCTCGGGCCCACATCTGGGAGCAACGCACGCGCCAGTCGACTAGAGGCATTTGGCTTGTCCCGCTTGAAGATCATGGCGAATGGGGAACGCCAACTGACGAGTCTCCAGCGCAACGGCGTTCCGAGACCACTACCGCCGTAGTCGTCACCGCACTCGGTCTAAAATCGGACAGAAGGCTGTTGCTCGGCCCGCAACCGTGCCTTCCTGCCTCGTCAGCCTTAGTTGCGGTGGTCAGTGAACAGCGAGCGGCCTAATGCCTCAGGAGAGATTAGAAGCTATGGGATGTCGGCCAACATGGGGCGAGGGCCATTGTCAGTCGGTGGTTATCCGGAGAGATAGCATGTCGATATGTGAGAGGACCTATCCCGACACTTATCGCAAACTCGGTGCTGGGACACGACTTGATATCGTCCAATAGACTAAGTGTCCCGAGGAGGATGAGGCGGGAAAAGCGTGCACCGTGAGGACACGGACCTCGGCGCGCGAGTGATCTCAACCGTCCCCAGCGCTTCCGAGGGAGCAACCCTGGCCTCAAGAGTCATCCTCTGATGCACCTCCAATGGGTCTGTCCTTGCTGTCACGGAAGCGAAAAATGTCAGCAGAGGGGATGGAGAACGACGATACGCCCCGTGTCTGGTGCACCCTTCTACGCATGTCATATATGCTCGTGAGTGAACTCGCCAAGACTAAAGAGGTGCCGCCCAGCCAGGACGTCGTGTGGCATTCGTGACCCGATGAGACGCAATCGATGGTCGCGTTCGGCATGCTTCATCGTCAGACAAGACGCCAAGGGCCTGAGACAAGTTAAAGGACACTGCGGGGGAGAGCGCACGGCCGGTCCGGATGTGCTGCAAGGCGGTCGCGTACAACTCAACAGCTCGGACCCGCGTTGCCGCCCGCCGTGGGTCTGAGCGTTCTATTCGCTGCGGTGGCGTCATCTCGTCCTGAACTCTCGCAGCTGTCCGAGGCCAGCCCGACCGGCTCCAGGCTGTCCCTTTCAACCTCACCCGGCGTGTCCTCCCCGCCGCGACCACCGGCGGAGGAGGGTGCGAGGTGCCCTGTCCAACGGTGAGGGCGATTGGGTGCCAGTGCTGGCGGACAAGCGGTTAGTTGCCCGTCATTGTCCGTGACATTCTGATCGAACACCAATGTCCCCGCCGGCTTGGGCGCAAACGTGCCCAAACATAGTGATGTCGAGAACCCAGAGGCAAGGATACACGGACGCGATGCGCGAGGACAACACGACAAGGGTTGGGCGCCAAGTTCGAGAAGCGCGGGGGCTAGCGTCAGCACGGGTCGAAGGCACTCGAGATGGTGGGGTCTTGGTGCGCGGACATAGCGCTGACACATTACAACATGTCGGCTTGGTCACCCCCGTTCCATCTGTGGCGTTCGCTGGAGACTAAGCGTCCCAACCCGTGGGCGGAGCGCTCGCCCAACCTCGTCCCGCGTACGCGTCGGTGCCAACTTCCTGGTACGGCAAGCCGGAGAAATAACGAGGATACCATTCGGCGAGCGTTCCTTCTGGCGCAAACCGTCCTCATGTTCGATGCCCATTGTGGAAAAAGGGGAAAAGAAGAAGAGAAACAAGACGACTTGCTCCACTTGTCCGTGAGGCGTCCTCTTCGCTGTTGTCAACATCGCGCTGCAGCTCTTTATTCTCGCGCACAACCCCCCCCGATCGCGGCTAGGACCCCAATCAGGCTCGCGTATACCTCAGGCCTTCAGGGGCACGGTCGCCGTCGACGTACATGCTAGGCCCCCAGTCCAGCCAGGGTGGCCGCGCAAGCTGTCCAGGTGGCGTGGTGTGTCCTGCTTGGTCCTAACCGCGTGAGCATACGGCTCTGACAGCCAGTTTCCTGAGCAGTGTGCGGCGGCTGCTGACCACAGGCAACCCAACGACGTTCCTCGGTGCTCCTGGGTGGCGGCTGTGGCTGCAGGTCCCATGTCTACGACAGTAGAGGCGGCGGCGTACGGCTGCCAATAGAGATGTTTCTTGCGGAGCCTGGGCAGCCGTTACGACGCCAGCTCGCATCGGATTCCGGGTGACCACTCAGCTCTTCATTTCTTGAGAGGAACCGGCGAGAGGCACTGGCAAGCGACCAGCGATGGGGTCGCCGAGTAGGGATGGGAAGAGAGTTAAAAGCCTGGTCTGTACTGAACATCAAGCGCGATCCCCTTCTCCGACCACGGCCAGCGACCTTGACGGCCTCCAGGATCCGCGACGCGCTCTGCTCTCCCCTGGACGCGACATTGACAATGCGCCGCAGACGCCAAGCGCAACAGAGATCTCGCCCACTTTTACCTGAGCACCTTGCTGTCGCTTACCAGCATTCCAGAGGGACCGTGCTCGCCATCGTCAACGCAGCCCACAGGGACACCGAGCACATCGGCTCACCGTGGACCTGACTGGTAACATCCCCATGCACTCCATCTACGACGGCCCTGCGATATAATCACTCGACGCGGCCCGACCTGCCCGGCTCGTCATACCCATATGCCACCACTCCCGCTCTCTACTCTCTCACTCACCGTTTATCCCAAAACGCAGACAGCCTGTCTTCCCCAGCTCACACAACCGGTCTCTCATCCACTCTCCTTTTGTTCCCCTCCATGTCCCACTTCATGGACGCTGCCGGCCAGTGGCCGCATCCATTTGCGGCTGGTGGGCTCGGCTCGGCTCCCCTCCTCCGGGGCAGCAGCGCAGACACGGACGAGTTTGCTCATATGGGTCGCAGCAGCGACCAGATGTTCAAGGAACATCATTTGCCACCACCGTCTTCCCACCGCACTCTCAACAACCACCACTCTTACGGCGGGCGATCACGCAGCTCGTCTGGCGTCGACATGGACGAGCACAACCCCGCGAGGCTCGCCCGCATGCCGTCGCTTGCCAGCTGGCGCACCAGCGTGCGCCGCAGCGTGGCCAACATTGCCGCCAACTACCAAACCCGCGTCGAGCGCGATGAGTCGCTACCAAGCAAGCGCCGCGAGCAGCACCCTCGCCATGCCTCCTCACCGGGGCACTCAATCTCCAACCCTATCACCCGCAGCTTACACTCATCACCGCGGCCATCTCGCCCCCCTCCTGGGTACCGCAGCTACTCTACAGAAGCCACCAACCCCATTTCCGGTCCGTTCGCTCCCCCGCTATGCCGATCGCCGTCCTCCGCCATGTCCACCGTCTCCTCCGAGGCGTCCGACTTTCCCGACATGTTCAGTGCCATGCGCGCGACCAAGTCGACCACCAACCTCCTGGACACGCTCCACCCAGTCTCTAAGCCCCAGCCGGGCTTTGCCCCGCCGTTTGTCTCCCACTCACCTCGATTTGTTCCCGCCAACATTGACGAGGTCATTCCCTTCTCCTCGTCCCCATTTGCGGCCTGGGACCCCGTGGTCGTCGATGACGACGTGCCCGTCTCGAAGCGCCCGGCTCTCCACCGCGGTAGGAACCCGTCGATTGCCACATCCGGTGTCTCATGGTTTGAACCCTCGCGCCGCCACGGCGCACCTGGCGCGCGTCGCACATTTCGCACAAAGACTGGGACGCTGGTCCGCTCAGTATACCCTGTTGGCTGGGAACGCAGCGTCCTCGACCTCGAGGGTCGCCTCCACGAGACCATGTACGAGGTCGCTGGGGGCCAGCACACTTTCGTCGACGAGGACGAGGCCCCAGCGGTCGTCCTGGACGTAAGTCGCACGCGTGACCACCTCCTTTTCTTATGATGGACACTGACCATCAGCTCGGCACGGGCACGGGCCTCTGGGCGATCTCGCAAGCTCTCGCCTGGCCCACGGCGTGCTTTGTCGCGGCCGATCTTGTCCCGTGCCAGACGAATCTGGTCGCCCTTGCTGAGGCCGAGGACAAGGGGCGCACCATGTCGGCCGGAGCCGACGCCGGCCCTGGCCAGTGGTCGAGCGTCGCTGACCGCATCAACTTTCAACAGTACGACTTGTAAGTGTACCTACGTGGTCGTTGCCCTTGTCCTTCTGCATGGCTGACTGGATGGCAGCCTCGATGGTCTCCCGTACGACTCTGGTGTTTTTGACATGGTACACATGCGGTTCCTGGGCCTCGGCGTCCCCGAGCACCGTTGGGGTGACTTGTTGGATGAGGCTGTGCGAGTACTGAAGCCGGGCGGCGTCTTGGAGGTAAGTCGTCCGTCTACGCCGTGGCAGCGCAGCAAGCGCAGCGGTGCTAACATGTGCAGATTGTCGAAATGTCGGTAGACATGCCGCCAAACGCCAACCCGCGCGCAACCAAGGCATACTCGCAGATCCTGTCCGACGACTACATTGCGCCCAACCCGGTGCTGGCGCTCCAGGGTGCAATCCCGGCCACGGCGGGCATTTGCCCGTCGTCTGCGACCCCTGTCCTCTCCTGCCGGTGGGAGCTAGACGTCGCCACCCCGGTGGCCGGTGCCAGTGTCTCAATGCCGCAGACGCACCTGTTGGCCGCTGACGGTGCGCCGCCGGCGGCGCTCGCGGATGCGGCCATGACGTGGATCCGCTCCGCGCTCGACTACAAGGATGTGCTGCACGGCGACGAGGGCGAGCGGGCGCTGCGCGCGCTCATGGCCGCCAACGCGGAACGCTGGGGCGCGACGGACAGTGACCGGGGGCCCGACACGCCGCGCACCCCCATCACGCCCAGCGTGCCATTTACGCCGGGGTTGACGCCGGCCCTCGCTCTGCCCGGCGCGCGCAGGCTTGCACTCGCTGCCTGGGTCGTCGTCAAGCTCCCCCCTATCTAAACCACTCACACATATATATATCGCCGTTTAGTGTTTGACCCGACTGACCGCTGTGCGCAGTCTCGTGTATTTTAGCAACCACCACCGTCCGTCTCACCATCTTTCACTCTCTTTTGGGCTTCTCTGTTGTCTCTTGTTCGTCGCTATCGTAACTCGCATATTTCTGTAGAGAATACTACCCCATGTCATAATGGCACCTCGCGTAAAGTGGACAGTAGACTTGAACAGAACGAAGAGGAGCTGCATCAGGTTCAACTATAAGGAAGAACAAAGAACAACGAGTCAAGCTATTTATAAGAATAAAAGGGTTTCTGAGCAAACGAACAGCTCATAAGAAGAGATAAGGACACTGGAACAGATTAAAGGTAAGAAAGCGGATCCACTTGCGTAAGGACGGCACTACGCGTATGCAGGGTTCCGCATCGCCTGCTTCTTGACGCGCCTCTCCCGGTCGTCCGCCGCCTTCTGCGCGCGCATATCATCAATCTCCTGCGTCCTGCGCTTGTCAGCCCCGCCCAGCACACCCGCTGTGTGGCGACTCACCGCTCGGCAATCTGGGCTGTCAGCCCGGCGGCATGATCGCGCCGCTCCTCATAGTCGTTCTCGGCGTTCTTCAGCTCTCCCTCGACCTTTTCGTACCGCTCCTTCTCCTTGAGGAAGCGCATGCGCGCCTGGTGCTCGCGCGAAGTCCATTTCGACAGCCGGCTCTGGCTCTTGCGCTCGGTGGTGATCGCCTCGCGCTGCATCCGGCTCAGCCGCTTCAGGTCGTGGATGCTCTGCTCGAGGCTCTTGGCCTGCGCGCGCTCCTCTTCCTTCATCAGCTTTTCGAGCTTCTTCGCGTCCTTTTTCTCCAGCTGTGACAGGCGGCGGAGCGTGTCGGCGTCGAGCTGCCGGTCCGAGATCTGGGCGCGCTGGTGAATATCACTGTACGTTAGCGCTCTGGTCGAGGTCCAGGTCCAAGTCTCGCTGCACCCGCACTACTCACTCTCTGCCAAGCACCTCTTCGGGCTGCGTGCCGACGCTCAGGCCGGCGCCCATACCGAACGCGCCCGACCGGCGCCCGACCGTGCCGCCATTGCTCGCGCGAGACAGCGTGCCATTGCGGCCGAGCGTCGTCGCACGCGAGCGCGACGTGTTGCTCCGGCCGATCAGTGCCGCCCCGCGCGGGTCAGACGCGAACACTCCGTCGCCCCGGTCGCGGTCTTGGGGCTGGGGTGCAAAGTCGCCGCCATCCACGAGCACGGGCTGCGGGCGGAAGCCAAACGAGTTGGCGCGGCTGAGGTTGGCGCTCGCGGGCCCGCCGACGGGGCTGAGGTTGGCGTTCGCGCCCGCGCCGACGGGTCCGGGGTCGTGCAGCGAGTGCCGCTGCGGCGTGTGTGTCCCCGAACTCGCCTGCAGCTGCCGCTGGCGGTCGAGAGAGACTACCTCGCCAACAGCAATGGCGTGGATCGAGGGGAGGCGCTGGCTGTGGCTGCCCCCGTGGTATGACGCAGAGGGTGACAGGCGGCCGGCAGGCGAGCGCTGACTCGTGGGCGAGCGAGGGAAGTCCCGCATCGAGCCCGAAGGTGAGAGATGGCGCTGGTTGCGGATGTCGGGCGACTGCCGTGGGTCAAAGGACAGACGCCGGTCGCGGTCTGCCCACGACGGATCGCCCTGCAGTGCGCTCGGGCGGACATGCCCGTCGGGGTAGGTGGGGATCGGTTCCGAAATGACCAGCGCCGTCACTGAGTTGTGCCCCGAGGGTCTGGCCTGCAGCTGCGGCTGCTGCTGCAGCTGTGACTGAGTCCTTTGGCGGGGCGTGTGCGGCGAGTCGGGCGCGTTGATAACAGACCCATTCGTCAGCGGCTCGCGCTTCGGCTCCACCTCTTGCTCGCGGTACTCGCGGTACGCCTGGGCGGTCTCGGGGCGCGTCGGGTCGGGCACCGAGTAGAAGCTCGCGCGGATACGATCATAGTCGTTCAGCTCCTGCTGCTCCATAAATTGGCTGCCAGGCGCGGACGATCGCTGCTGCTGCTGCTGTTGCTGCTGCGGCTGCTGCTGCTGCTGGCGGACAGGCTCACGCTGCTGCTCGACAAACGGCGATTGCGCTGGGACTGGCACAGGAGCAGACGCAGGCGCGGGCGGGGGGATGAGGACAGGCACAGGCGCCTCAGCGTTCTGCGCCAGCCCCGATTCTCGCGCACTGCGTGGGATCGACTTGCGGGAACTGGCACGCGCCGCCGGGGGCGGCCGCTTTTCCTTCTGCTCATCGAGCGGCCGCTCGTATTGCGTCACGACTGCGGGCTGCTGGCCAACGTACGACCGGCTGGGCCGCGGAGGGAGGGGCCGCCTGGCGCCATCCGGAGTGACGCCGCGGTTCACGGGCGGGCCGCCGGGCATGTCGAGCGCCGGCGACTCAGTCGGACGCGTGTCCCTCTCTCCGTTCGTGTTTGCTGAGGCCTGTGCCAGGATGGGCGGAGCCACTGGTGTGTTCTCCTTATCAGCCCCCGCGGCGGCGGCGGCGGCGGCAGGCGTGCCGTTGACAACCGGTTTGTTGTCGGGCCACACGCTCTTGCTGACAGGCATGCCGTCGCGGATTGTGATCGCGTTTGTCGCGGTCGTCAGCGCGGCCATGCCGTCACCGCCGCCGAAAGTGTCGCGTTTCGCGGCGCGAGGCGCGCCGGCGTCGCCCAAAGGGGCAGATGACGTCGGCACGGCGGATGCTGAGCCGTTCATGTCGGAGTGGGTGCTGGGGGTTGACGGCCCGAGATGCGGCCAGGATGGGCTGTGGCTGGGGCTGAGTGGTGCTCCCTCTGGGGCTGGGGGGTACTGCCGCTGGGGCTGGGGGATGCGGCTCCGTTCCGGTTCTGTCGGTTCGCTTGCGGGACCTCGGTCTTGTCGCTTCCGTCCACGATGACTGGGGCGGTGAGTCGAGGCCGACGAGTGTGAGCTCCAGCTCCAGCGGTCTGCTGGAATGTTCCTGTGGCTGTTGTTGCGCGTGCGCCTGGCGGTGCGACGTGGGATAAGGGGGGGAGGTGACGAGTGGAGCCTTTAGCGGGGTGTCGATGTAGGTCGTGTCGGGGGGGAGCTTGCGGGATTTGCGTTTGCGGTGGTGTTATGTATCCATGGAAGGGAGAGAGAGCCTCGGCACGCCGCAGAGCCCACTAGAACATTGCAAGAGCAAGATGCCAATGAGAGGGAGGAGAAGGGAGGCACTTGTGCCTAGCGCGGATCCCGAGAAACGTGACCTCATATAGCTTTGACGTCATCCGGCCGCAATGACATCACCAGGGTGGCCCCCGGACTTGTCCACAATCTCCGCATGGTATTTGGTTCCGCCCGAACTCCACCCGTGTCAAACGCTGCGTGTCAGATGTCGTGTTTCGAGCTCGTCTGGCTATCAACCACCCACCCACCGCCATGGACCTGCCAGCACCAGTCAAGGCGTTCCTCGAGGGGCCAATCGTGGGTAGCAGCAGGCCTGTCCGCTGCGGCTGACCGTCAGGACCACTACTCGCAGGCCCGCGTCGAGGCGTATGCCAACTTTTACCTCGCTGGCCTTGTCGTGAGTGCGCAGCACGCCGGTGGCCCCTGTGTGGCCCGCCTCCGTGCGTCGTTGTGCCGGATGCTGATGCTCAACGTTTCCCGGACTTGTTCCAACGATACATATCCTTGCCGCCCACACGCACACGGACACCCGCAGGCCATCGCGTTCGCCGCATCGTACGCGACCGCCAGCGTGCTCGTCGCCCTCGAGATCTTTGGCGGCGGCTTCCTCGTCCTCCTCGTCGTGCGTACCGGTTGATCAGCGGCCGCGGGGTCGTGACCAAGCAATGCTGACGACCAGGCGTGCGTCCCGGCGTGGCCGTTCCTCAACAAGCACAAGGCCAGGTTCCTCCCCGTGCGCTCTCAAGCGAAAAAGGCGCAGTAGCCTGTGCAGGCGTAGCCCGCGCGGGCGCGTGCCAGCTGTATTTGTATGCTCTCTCGATGATCTGATGCCCTGACGCCAAAGCGGCACGAGTTGTGGACGAGGCGGCGGGCGCCGCAGAGCGCAACTGACATGCGGCGCCAGCAGATGCGGCGTCGGAGGATGCGGCGCCAGCAAATGGGCGTCAGCGGCTGCGCCATCGGAGGGTGCGGCGCCAGCAGCGCCCGCGCGTCGACATGCGTCTCTTCGCAGAGTAGCTTGCGGCCCCGCCCCGCGCTGGCCTGCAGGGCGCGCTATCGATCACATCCCATGCAGCGCGGCTATTGACCTTAGCGCGCGCGTGGCCTGTGATCGATGGCGCACCGGGTCGTAATCGAAACGCATTCATCTCGCGGCTACTGAATCTGCTAGCAGTTGCCACCTCCGCATTGTCGCGTACTGGAATCGGGCACGTGTGGCCGACCAGCTGCGTGGTCGTCCGTACTATCCGGAGCGCGGGGGACCGATTTCTTGCCATACTGCTGGGGCCATCACGCCAGAGAGATGAACATGCGAGTTGGCATTCCGGCCCCCAGGAGATACAGTGGTCTCATGCAGTGCCAAGCCAATGGGGGTGGGGAGGTCCTGTGGACACGGGACCCGGGGGGGGGTGGCGGAGAAACCACCACTCCAGTCCCAACGCTACTATCGTGCCGCGCGCCGAGCGGCGGGCCCCCGCTTTGCACACGGCCGCCAGCGGTCGCCCATCCCGGGGGGTGCATGGTTGCCGCAAGCGTCCCCTGTGCAGCCCAGGCCCTACGGCGTCTGATGGCCAATGGAGCAAAGGGTGGCGACGGGGGGTCCGTGGGGGGGCACCGCGATCAACAAGCGGGCTGCCGCCGGGTGTACGGATTCCGGCGATTCCGGTGCAACCGGCTGGCAATCGCAATCGCGATATCGGGAAGCGCAGAGTGGCAGGCAATTTCCAAGCACCCACCAGGATTGCTCCGATGATGCTCCGACGGCGGGGGACGGTGCTGCTTGTTTCAGCGCCGTGATCACGAGACGTCCAGGTGGGGGGGATGCACGGCCGCTGCGCGCGCAACGGCACCGCGCGGGGCAGCGCTGGGCTGGCGGCGGCGGCTGGTCGTCTTGCTCGCCACCCGGGTGGTCGCCGGTGGCGAGCCGCCGAGCTCCCGTTGGCAGCCGGTCACATGGTGTCTGTCGCTTGCGAGTCATGTTCGGGCTTGTACCGGGCGCGCGGTTGCCGGCGGCGGCGTGCAGCCCGGGCGTCGACGGTTGCCACCCACGGCGGGGCAGCGCCGAGCTCGGCGCTGCTCGCTCCGTGCGCCGCTCGCTCCGCGCCCACGGGCATCTCCGCTCGGGTACTCGATGGCAATCGAGCACCCAAGGCTGGCCCGCGAGTGGCGTTTCAATACGGCGCCGGGAAGTGGACCGCAGGGGGGATGCGCACCTGGCTCTGCGCATCGCGGCAGCTCTGCATCTGCGCGCGTCTCTCGGCGCCGCATGCTGCTGCACTGCTCTGCTGCTGCGCGGCGCGGCTGCGCTGCTACGGCGGCTCGCACTGCTCTCCGCCGTGCTGCGTGCATCGCCGTGATTCGACGTGGGACGACGGGCTTCGGACCAGGACCGTGGGTTTCGACCGGTCGGTCCGGCCGACTCGTCAATTGGGCAGGGAGCAGCCCCCGCAACGGGCCCTTGGCCATCACTTTGCTTTCACCTCTATCCATCCATCCTCTCCACCACCACTGCCGTCCTCGTCGCTTCTCACCACGCCATCCGCCGCACGGGGCCCGCTGTACACCACCCCGCTCGCGCTAGTTTCTGCCCTCCCCCGCCGCCCCGTCAGCCTTCGGCTTCGCCCCCGCCCCCCCGTGACCGGACGGCAGCAGGTCGCCCCTCGTCACCTGCTCACCAACCCCTTCACACTTGCAGCCGCCGCCGCCCTGCACACCCCCGTCCCAGCTCCCCACAACGCCCACCCGCCATACCACTGCCTGCCCCCACACGCGCGCCGCTCATGGATTGTCTCTTCTAGTCGACGGCCACAGCGCCTGCTCTGCCCTCTTCTCGTCCACCCTTGCCTCCCTCCGCTGGCGGCAATTCAATTGAGACGTCCTCCTGCGCGTGTCACATACCCGACCAACACCACTTACCCCGCCGCCGCTGCTGCTACCGCTGTTGCCGCCGCCGCTGCTGCCGCCGCCGCCGCCGCCATCCTCCTGCCATGCCACAGCCGCAGAGCGCACATGGCCACGCGGCCGTGGCCAACGGCACCAATCCCGCCGCCGCCGACACTGCGCTTCCCCCGACACCCACGTTTACCGTCCAAAACCATCATTCGCCAAGCCCCGAGCCCTGCCGAGCATCGCCGCGACCCAAGCACGCCCCGCTTCTCACGCTCTCGCCCAGTGTCATCCCCGATGTCCACGAGCAGCCGCGCGAAGAAGACATCTCGGTCATCTGGAACGGTGGGTAGCTCGGCGCCCGGCGTTTTGTCATGTGGCCCGCGCACCCCGCTCGGCTTTGGTTCCCCAAACTGACCCCACAGTCATCTCTCGCACCGCCGACGTTGTCAAAGACGGCGACCGACTGGAAAACCTGGCATGGAGGTGCGTCAGGCACAGATAAACCTAGTTTACATAAGACTAATATCCTCCAGACACTGGGGAGCAGCTCCGCGTCGTCGCCGCAGCAGCTCGGCGACAAATCTCACAGAGTCGTCGACGTCGGTAGCGACATCAGACTCGTCCTGCATCCCACGCAGTCATAGCGGGCGCTCGTTCAACAGCAAGCTGGCCCTTCTAGTCAAGGACACCCAGTTCAAGGACTGGGTCGGGGACGCGGTCAAGAACCAAGCGCCCCGAACCGCTGCTCCACGGCCGTCCACGTCGCCGTCGTCGCCAACTGCTCCCGCACTCGTGGCCCCAGATACACCTGTCGCCAACCTCGAGATCCGACTCGTGGAACCCACTCCTGTTCCCAGTCGCGTCGGCTCGCTTGGCGGCAGCGCAAGCTTGAGCAGTCACATTTCTCCCTTGTCCAAGCCCAACGTCGTGGAGGAAAACATTACAGAAGAGTCGGAACCTGCAGCCCCGCGGACTCGGCGCAACAACCGCTTCTTCATCCAGTCGAGCCCAGGCAAGGTCTCGGGCTCCTCATCCTCGCCACCTTCTTCGATTCCCCGAGTGGCGGAACAACCCGCGACCTCGCTTCGAAGCTCTGGTGACTCGTCTTCGGCTATTGTCATCAAGAAGAAGGAGCGACGGCACGTGTCGATGGCGAATATGGCCGGACGGTTCGCCGGCGAAAAGGCGAGGGCAGCACAGGCTATTGCGGCGAGGAAACAGCCGGCAGAGGAGGACGAAGATGAAGAGTCGGAATGGGAGGACGAAGAGGACGGAGACGAGATTGACGATGAGGAAGGGGACGACGACGAAGACTGGGAGGACGAGCCCAGCACCGTCGACAAGCCCCCAGCCGCGGCCCCAGCCCGCGCGCCCCGCGTCCCCCCGCCCGCCCCCACGCCGCCAAAGACGAAAAAGGAGCGCGCAGCGGAGAAGGCGAGAATAGAGGCTCAGCGGGACGCGCAGCGCAAGCGCGAGATGTTTGCCAAGCAGGCAGTCTTCAACGCACCGTGCGCGTCCGAAGGCCTACTGACTCGGACATTCCGCACGGGCAAGAGCATGATCGACTTGACCCAGGCCGGTCAAGACTACGAGTCGGACCATGGACTACGTCGGGCCCCGACGGCGGCGCAGCTCACGACCCTGTCGTCATCCCCTATTGTTACGCCTCTGCTGCGCACAAAGTCGGCGGCGGCCATGCCAGTCGAGACCGGGGTGAGCGTCACGTCCCACCACCTGGGCTCGGCAGCTTCGGACGAGCAACATGGCGAGCGCGATTCGTTGCGTGGCCCTGGCCCCGATGGGGTTGAGATGGAGACGGACACCGAGGACGAGGACGACGACTATATGCAGTCCGAGGAAATGCGCGCCAAAATCGAAGCCTTGGCAGCCAAGCGCGCTGAGCGGGAGCGAGCCAAGACGCTGCCGCAGCCTGTGGCTGCCCCTTCGCCCAGCAGCGACCTGGACCCGAACGGCATCGTCCGGCCACTGTCCCCCACCAGCCGCCGCCGCGCAATCATCATGCGCGAAATGTCCGAGTCGCTGCGGAAGAGTGAGTCGTACAGTGCAAAACACAAGTGTGCGTGCGTTTCAGGTTCTAACAACAGACATTATCATTGAACGCGAAAAGTCGTCTGGCCGGCCACCAAACATGGGCGGCCCCCACAAGCGGCCGCCGCCCTCGGTCCACATGTCGCGCCTGCCCACCTCGTCGTCGGCAGTCAACCTAGCGGCGCAACAGCACGTCGGCGAGCCACTCCAGCGGCACCGCTCGAACCGCGTGCACGAGCCAGAGTTCCGGCACCCCCACCACTACGCTGACACGCACGGCGGGCCCGCCCAGGGCCAGATCGAGCGGCACAACTCGCACCCGAACCTAACGACGATGCACCACCACACATCGCCGCCGCCGCCGCCACCGCCGCCGCCAAACAACGCCAGCCCCAATGCCGCAAGCGTATCGCCCGAGCACCGCCGCCGCACAAATGTGCTAGGCTCGGGCTTCCTGCGGCCGCTCACGCGTGTCGAGGGTGGGATCGGGCGTACCCATTCGGCCGCCGCGCTCACCGCCCTGGCTGTCACCTCGCCGACGAGCGAGGACGGTGTGTCGTCCCACTCGTCGGGCACGGCTGCGTCGGGCTCGGGCGGCAACCGCTCGGCGTCGGGACATCTCCAGCGCCTGGCTGCTGCGCCGATGCAGCGCTCGTCGACCGAGGGCGGCAAGGATGCTGAGCGCGCGCGGCTGCGTCGCGAGCTCGCCAAGCGCGGCGACGAGAGCGACACGAGCTATCGCTTCCACGGCTGGTAGCTGGCTGCTGCCATGCCTTGTTCAGCCCAGACATCATCTCGCCCATGACAATTGTGGGCGCATCTACGTCGATCGAGAAATCAGAAGTCATAAAGTCCAGAACACATTACCAACAGAACAACGCAACAGAACGAATGCGTGGCATAGGGATTTCAATTTTTTTCTTTTTTTTTTGCTCGATCCTCATCCTTTTTCTGTCCATCCACCACCCACCACCACCATAATTTGCATGTTCCCAGACCATCGCCCCTGCCATGCCTCATCCACCCCATTCACCCGGCTGCAAACCGGCAAACCCGCAAGCCCAAGCAAATCCACCGCAAGCAAACCCATTCAGCCTACATAGCCAGCCACCCATGTGCTGCCTGTAATCGCATAACTATTGTGATGCTACGCTTCCATGGGACCGCGTCGAGCCGGGGCGGCAAGGCGCAGCAGAGACGATGATTGCGCGGCAACTGACTGACCAGCAAGCTGACCCGTTGACGTTACTCGCGCAGGGTCTGCGACGATCGTCGTACGGCGGCGCCACACCGCTGGCTGCTGGGCCCGCCAGGTCGTTCCCCGCTACTCGGCCTCGCTGAGGTCGGTCCTGCGTTGCCAAGACCGGACCTCGGCGGCCCTGCGTCCCGACGGCCCAAACGAGCCAGGTTGTGGTGCCTTGCTCCTCGCACACCGAGCACCACCTTTGCGTTCCTATTCTGTCCTCGGGACAGAGACCAAGCGGCGGCAAGGCAGCTGGGGAGCGGCCCTCTAATATGATGCATGGTGGCGAGCCAGGTGTACGTGAGAGAATGGAGAGTATGGTTTTGGATACATACAGAACGCCGAGCATGGCCAGGTGGACCTTACAGTCCGATTAGAGTGGTCCGAATGGGCTGGGGCCCGTGGGAGAGACGAAAAAAAATATTCTCCGCCAGGGAGTCGAACCCTGCTCTATCGCGATCTTCCTATTTGGAAGGCTCTCTTCTTGAGAGGCGATTATACTAACCGATATACTAGCGAAGAGGATGCTGAATTACATAATGGGGCGTATCAGCATTTTTGGTCCCCCCACTTTCTTCGACTGGCCGGATGACGATCTTGGCCGTGGTCAGAGCGGCTTGCAGGCAATAAGACTTGGTCTTCAGCAACGACACGGTACCTCGACTCGACCTTTCAGCGACCGCGGCCGCGGCCCCGCGGCTCCAATCCCTTCCACAGGGCCACAAGGGGAAGCGGCGGGACTTGTCTGCCCCGTGCGAATAGCACCGGGCAGCCTGTGTGGCGCTGTGGAGGTGGCGGCGTGCAACGCTTGCCGCGTACCCGGCGAGTCTGGCGTCTTGTCGACGCGTTTTGCTCAGGGGCGGCACCAGCGTGTGCTTGGTGGTTGTCCACAAAGGCAGAGGTGAATGCTCTGACCTGGGATCCCGCGCAGACGCCTGCCCCGCCGGCTCTCCCGCGACGGGTGGCGGGCAATCGCTCTTCCGATGTCCCCGGAGATGGTGCCCACGCGTGTCGTTGCCGCTTCTGCCGCTCCCGTCCACATGGGTTCCTGGATCATGACTGAGATCTACATTCTTTGGACACCCCTGCGACGTGCAGCCCGCAGCACACGACCATCCCCCAGGGGTTCGTGGCGCACGGCTCAAGGATGGCGACGTCCGCACAAGACATTCACAAACACTTGCACGTCCACCCACGACGATACCGACGCACGGGTCGCGGGACACATGGTCGCGTGCTGGACATCCTGTTTCAGCATCGCAGTGGGCCCGTGTGGACGCGTCTCGCGGTGGGCAAGCTGAGCCCAGCGTCGGTTGGACGCTGGTCTGCCCGCACCGCTCCAGATGCAAGTCTACAAGGTGCATTCCCCTACGGGCAAGATCACCAGAGATCTTAGAGATCTCAGAGAGAGAGGGATAATGAACAAATATACCCGCTGGGGGCGAAGGGGAGGAGATAGTACAACAGAAGAGGGTCCATGGCGGCGGTGGCCGCGGCGCGTCGCGGCGCGATGTGTATATGCGTGTGTCCGTTTTTGAGTGGCATATGCCAAGGTTGGCGCAGTTAGCGCTCCTCGATGGGGGCTGGGCGCAGGAGGCGCTCGCGCTCCGCCTTTTGGCGGCCGTTCTCTCCGTGTCCCGAGCCCTTCTTCTCCCTCTTGGTCAGCGGGCGGATGTTGACGCTGCCCTCCTTGGCGAGCGCGTTCATAAACGCCGTCTCCTCCATGTTGAGTAGCTCCTGCGGTGTCGCAATGGGCTTGCCCACGCGCAGCAGCTGGGGCAGGCTGTTGGTGCCGAGCAGGCGCGTGATGGCCGGGATAAAGCGGTCGGCGTCGGGGCGCTGGTCGGCGTCGATGATGAGCGGCGCCGGCACGATGCGGTACTCGCCAAGGAGGCGCACGAGCTCGACTTGCCACGGGTCACGCATACGGCCGAGTAGCACGATCGGGTACTGCGCGTTGAGCTCCTCCTTGAGGATCTCGAGGTCGATGGCGGCGGTGGGCGCGGCGGGGTCAAAGCCGAGGAGCGTCTGGGGGTCGATGGGCTGCGAGCCGTCGACGTTTGGGGGGATGCTATTGCCGGTCGCCGACGAAATGAAGCCAATGAGCGCGAGCAGTTCGTCTTGGGCCGTCAGCTTGATGGGCTCGACGGAGCGGGATGGCGCGGTCTTGCGGTGCTTCTTTTTCGGGACGGGGGGGAGGTGGCCGGCAACCGGAGGCGTCTCGAGGTAGCGGGCCGGCGGCTGCACAGCAACGGCCGACGATGTGGAGCGCGACCAGAACACGAGCACAAGCGCAAACAGAGCAGTGCCGGCCAGCAGCAGGGGGCGCCAGCGGCGGGGCACGCGGAGGAGGTGGCCCAGGGTGGTCTTTGGCGCTCCTCGCGGGTGGGTGACGGGCGCGGCCAGCGAATGCGCAAGCGGCGTGCGGGGGCGGCTGCGGGACCGGCTGAGCTCGAGCTCCTTCTCCTCCTCGGCGCCGCTGAGGAGGTACTTTTGCTCGAGGCCGATGAAGCCCAGGCCGACGGCCTCGGTCGCGGTGCTGACGTTGAGGTTGGCCGACCGGGGGGAGCGCAGCGGTGGCGAGTCGCCGCCCGAGGCGTACCCCGAGTGCGGGGACGCATCGGGGGTCAGCGGCGGCAGACCATGGCCGGTGGCACCCGTGTGGATGCCGGTGGGACGGCGGGCATCGACCTTGGTCCCGCCGCGGCTGGCTGTGCGGGGCGAGTTTTGCAAAGGAGTGTGGGGGGGTGTGTCTGGGAGGGAGGAGCGGACTTCGTAGGACATGGCTGCTGGGTCAGTGGTGTGGGCGGGGCGGCGGGCGGCGGGGCGGCGGGCGGCGGCGCCCTTAGCTGCGAGGAAGCACTCACTGATGCAGATCCAGGTAAGCGATGGAGTAAAGCCAGACAGAGGAGCCGGACTTGTGCAAGGCTGGTGCTGGTCAGCGCTCTCTTCGCTTTGCATTAGCCCCGCCGCTGTCCGCTTGGCGGTGCGCGTCCCGCCTGCGGCTGCAGGGGTGCGTCCGCGGGGCGACGGCTCTGGTGACCGCTCTGGCGACAGCTCTGCGCCAGCCCAGGCCAACGGGTGTGGCAGGTGGCTAGCAGGGGCGACACTCACTGCCTGTGGACGGGGGAGCAAGGGGGGGAACACGAGATGATGTCCGATGCGCAGAGACAAGGGCGATATATACCCGGGGCTGTTGGGCAGACGCAGATGGACGGCCGCGACGATATCTGGTGTTCCCGAGGCCGACCCGGCGTGACCACAACTTTTCATCGTCGTCAAGGCGGCAGTCGTACATGTGTCATGCCCCACGGTGTCTACCATGTGCCTCGCGCGGTCCCTAGGATTCCCTGGCGCGGCGGCCAGCTTTGCCTCGAAACCTTGAGACTGTGATATCCGCGGGCAAGCTGCCGCGCTCGGCGTGCATCATGGGGAGGGGAGCCGTGCAGGGGCGGCGGCGACGGCGAGCACCAGATGGGTCTCCTCCCCTCTGGTGCTCAGGTTTCGGGTATGGCGCCACTGCAATCATGGATCTGCGGGAGGGCAGCTGCGCAGGGGAATACGCCCGAACCCCGGACAGCGAGTCCATGCATACTTGATTATTGCCTTGCTGGGCTGGTGTCGGGCCCAGGGAGCAGGCGCAGTGCCGTCGGGATGGGCAGCTGCCAGGACGGCCGAATCCCGCAAGGGCAGCGCAGGAGGCATGCCGTCATGCAGCCCCTCTGCCGCACGCCTGCGGCTGAGCCTGCAGCTTGTTCTTGTTTGGGGAGACGAGATCCCATTTCAGCGTTCCCAGCGTGTCATGGCTGCTGGCGCACGTCAAGGGGTATGTCATGGCCGTCTGGTGTGCTCCAAGGGGTATGTCATGGCCGTCTGGTGCGCTCCAACGAGCGGGCAGAAGAGGGAGAGGGATGCTCGTTTCAGGGGGAGAGAGGACTGGGTTTATGCGGCGACAGCTGTGGACGATGATGTGCCTGTGCACGCCTGGGCCCTCGTTTCGCGATGATGAGTGCTCTGCACAACACAGTGCACCTTGAGCCTCGAGCCCACGACTGCAGTTGCAGGCTGCTGAGCGTGAAGCGGTGAGCACGAGCTGACACGAGCGAGCACGGTCCGAGACGAGCCCGACACGAACCCGACACGTACCCAACACGAACCCGACACGAACCCCGACACGAATCCGACACGAATCCCGGCGCCGACCCAGCAAAGGCCGTCGATCACACCCCCGACACCCACACACACGCACACACCCAAACAAACACACACACACACACAGAGGGCAGATCACTCTTGTGTGACGGATGGTGTGTGCTGTCGATCGCGGGCCCTGAGCGGCTGATCGGCCTGATGGCCGCGGTCACCTGTGGCGCCGCCACCGGTCCCGACCCAGACCCGGCCGCTGCTCGTGCGTGATGCTGCTGCCCGCGCATGGCCGACGCGCGAGCCGGCGTGCACTGTGCGCCCGCTGGCGCGCTCTTGCGTGCTCAGTCACCGAGGACGGCCGACGTGTGCGCCGCAGTCCGAGCGACAGGCGGGCTGCCGCGCGTCCACGCCGTCTGGAGTGCGTCGTGGGCGCGACCGCCGCTGCCGCCGCCGTACGACATGCCGTCCATGGCCCTTGCCGACAGCGTCGACGCCGGCGTGGCCCGCCCAGGCACCGGCCCGTTTCGCGGCGAGCTACGGAGGAATATCGCTCGGAGCTCGCACACCGTTTGCTAGCCAGGTACTGCGTCCAGAGTGCTAGGCACAGGGGGCCGCCTAGCCGGTGCTTGGTGCAAGCGAGGAGGCAGCCGAGCCGCCGAGCCGCCAGGCAGCAGCCGAGCCGCCAGGCGGCCGCCAAGCCGCCCATGAGCAGCCCGCAGCCGAGCCGCGATAGCGCGCGCGCGCGCGCGCGCGAGGTAGCGCACCTGCGCAGACACGGTGTCAAGCGCACGCGAGAGCGTCCGGTGGTGGCGAACCCAAAACTCTGCACGATAAAAGAACCGCGATAAACCCAGCAGGCCGCGGCTGGGGTTGCCCCCCGCCCCGCTTCTGCACGACAACGGCCGCAACCACGCCGTTCCCGCTGCGCACGGCCTGCTGCCCGCTGCGCCGGGAGATGGCAGTGACATGTTATGTTAGCCCAGCTGCAGCCGTGGTCCTTCTGGGCTGTGACGTCAGGGAGCGGTGGACTGGCCGCAGGGATGCTGTCGACGCGGGATGCCCCGGCCCTGGCACGCTCCCCTGCGGTCGTCTGCCCATTTCCCTGTGCTTTGCACGCTGCCTGGCGGCGAGCTCCCCCCCGCGTCCGCTGGCTGCTGCGCCGAGCGGGGCCTTGTCCCCCGCACTCCGCGCGGCCACTGCCCAGTCGCCGCGCGACAGGACGCGCCAATCGCCGCAAACGAGCGAGATAGAAACAGAAACAAAGTTGGAGGCCAAATTTATCTGGATCATGGAGCATGAAACCAACTGCACCCTGACACCCGCCGCTCGCAAGCAGCTGGCGGTGAGTGGTAGCGGCTCGGCGGCGCGTGAGCGGATCCAACGCCTGGCGCGGCGGGGGGCCGCTCTACCGCATTTGGACACGTAGGGAGTTAGGTGCTGGGGTAGGGCTAGGGCGAGGCAGGGCTGCTCGGCGTGCAGCGCCGATGGGGCGTGCGGCGCCAGCAGACTCGTGGTGAAGCGCGTCGGCCTGGGGTGGGCCTGCTAGACATCTGGGCTAGTCTGAGGAGTGGACTTACAGCGGAATTCAGTGGACGCAGGCGCGAGCTGGCTGCCGATATCCGCAGTGCACGTACCGTCGCATCGCATCGTCCACCCCGGTCGCGCTTGCTGTCCCACCCACACCTCCCACCGGAGGCGAACGAAGTGCAGGGAGATCCCCGGCATAGCGTGAGACGGGATGCTGCTCGTATTCGTCTACCCAAAGCTCGACGCCAGCGAACAGCGCTGGCCGGCCGACCGGCGGCCGGTTGATGCCTCCGGTGATGCCTCTGGTGATGCCTCCGGTGATGTCCTCGGTCTGTCGGTCGCCATGGCGCCTGCGCACCTGGCGTCTGCGGGCCTCCGCCGCCAACGCCTGCCTCCATTCGGCCTCCTTCCGCTTAGCGAGCCCTCGCGCCGTCCATCGACGCCATCGCCCCTGTCCTGTGGCGCGTCCCCCAGCGGCGCGGGTCTCCCACCGGCGCGCCGTTAGCCGCTTCGCGGTTCGCGGTTCGCGCTCCGCGCTGCGCATTTCCCTCGTCGCTCGCACCCGAAGCGGCATCTTCCTGGCTCGCAAAATTCCATAACGCGGCCATGGCCTTCTACTTACGAGTACAATCAAGGGCGGGGCTAGAATAGGAACAAGAACGGGCGAGTGCGGCGCGGGTACGTACGGGTATGGGCGGTGTGAGGGATGTCGGACGGGAGTGTAATGTGAGGAAAGAAAAGAAAAAAAAGGGGGAAAGGTGACTATTCAACTATTGTTGCCGGTGAACTGAATGAAAAAAACCAGTAGCTGTGCGAGGTGGTAATAAGATGGTATGATTCGTATCGGTCGTAAAAGTATGGTGGGGCGATGCGTGGCGGCGGGAGCTGTGCCAAAGGCGCGGCGTCGCGGTGCGACGTCACGACGGCTACGTGCTCAGGCTGAGGTCGCTCACGTACTGGCCCTGGTCGTAATACGTGTATTGGGAGTTGGCCGTACCCGATGTGGGGGTCTGGGCGCCAGTGGACGGCTGCGTCGGCGTTGGGTATCCGTTGTAGCCCTGATACGCGACTGGCTGGTACGCATAGCCGTACTGGTACGAGCTGTTGGACTGCCCCGACGAGTACTGGTTGTTGACGTCGACAAACGAGCGGTAGTACTGCTGCTGCTGTTGCTGCTGCTGCTGGGTATGGGACTGGGTCTGCTGCGCCTGCTGGGTCTGCTGCTGCTGCGAGGCGGGCTGGTTCTGGCTCTGCGCGGCAGGTGCGGGCACGGTGATCGGCGTGACGCCCGTGGGCCATCCAGCATAGTTTGAGTTGGGGTCGTTGTAGTGGACAGTGGAGTAGACGTTCTGGTGCGAGGCAAGGGGCGTCATGACGTCGACCTTGTTCCGCTTGACGGGACGGTCATAGTCGACGTTCTCCTTGTCAGCGAGGATGCGCGACGCCGTGTCATCGTCGTACGCGCGCTTGGGGGCAACGGAAGCGGCGGCGGTAGACGGGTTCGCGGGCTTTTCAAAAAACTCGACGAGGATCTCGCTCCACTGGCCGTCGCCGTCGCTGTCGCGCGTGAGGGAGCGGCGGAGACGGTCCTCGTTGGCCTTGCGCACCTCCTTGGCGATGAGGTAGATCTGGCGCAGCTCGTAGTGCTGGCGCGGAGGGATCGACGAGCCAATCTCGGCGGTGGCAAAGTGCAGACGCGAGATGGTGAGCTCGCGGTTCTCTGGCGACACGAGACGCGTCTGGCCGCTGCGCGGCGCGGACGCCTGCTGGATGATGCTCGACAGCAGCCGCGGACGCTCGTCCTTGTGGAGGTGGTCGGGCTCAATGTGGCGCATTCCACGCGGCCACCAGGGCGGGGGCCGCCCCTCGTTGCCCTTCTTGTCCTTGTAGGGGAACTTTGTCTGTTTCTTGGGCTCGACGACCTTGATCCATGCCTTGAGAATGTTGGCGCACACGCTCTGGCCGAGGCTCGAGAAGCGCTGGCAGTACTCCTTGTCGAGCGAGTAGGGTGTGACGGTGACGGCAGACACGGGGCGCGCAGGCACCGGCTTGGCCGCGGAGAAGGTCGACATGAGCGGGCCTGTTCCTTCGACCTGAGGTTAGAGAGGGGGGAGGAAGCAATGGGTGCTGCGTGTGCGGCGGCACTCACCTTGATGTCGGTCAGCGACTCGCCCTCCTCGTCGTCGTCGTCGTCCTCGTCGTCGCCCTCCTGGCCGAACCGCTTCTCCTGGCGCTCTACCTCGGACCAGCGCTCCTCGTTCCTGGCATGGATGGTGCTGGCGCGTTTCCGCAGCACGTCCCAGTTGAGGACGCCGTCGGCGCGCTGCTGGTTCGAGTCGTCGTAAAAGTGCTCGCTGGCGTGGACCTCGATGTTGCCTTTTGGCGTGACACACACGAGGAGGTAGTGGCTGCCGTCGACGTGGGACGCCTTGTTGGCCGCTTTTGTGACAAACTCGCGCTTGGTCTTCCAGTGGCGGTTGCACTTTGCGACGCTGTGGTAGGGTTCTTCGCGGGAGGGGATGCGGGGCATGGTGGGGGAGTTGGGGGAGAGGAGATGGGAGAGGAGATGGGAGGGGTTGAGAAAGATGGGAAGGGGGGAAGGGGGGAAGGGGGGAAGGGGGCGAGGGAAGGAAGGAAGACGGCGGTGCGGTGGTAGATCTGTGGTGGTGGTGGTGGTGCTGCTGTTGCTGGAGCTGCTGTCGGAGCTGCTGCTGCTTCTGCTGCTGCTGCTGCTGCCGCTACTGCTGCCGCCGCCGCTACTGTGCTATACCCAGTCCACTGGCCTCGTATCACACGCTACGCTCCTCGGTCAGCACCGGATGCACGGGCGGCGACTCACCCGCTGCGGTCGCAGGGTGGGGCACGAATGCGTGAGTGTCGTCGGGTCCGGCTGGGGGCAGCGCGCAAAAACGGGAGCGGGAACGGACGCGGGGATAGGAGCGAGGACGGGCGAGAATGGGGATGATGGACCAGACGATGGACCAGACGATGGAACAGACGATGGAACAGACGATGGAACAGACGGAACAAGAGACGACGGGTTATGAGACGTGTTCTTTCCGCTGGCCAGGGGGCGACGCTAAATGGGCGGTGGATGGAGGCTCGTGGATGGCGGCTGGCGGTTGGTGTGTTTGAGACGCACGCCGAGGGCGCCGAGGAGCGCGAAAAGTGGGCGCCGGCCAAGGGGCGGGAGCGGGGGCCTACGCGTGGTGCCGTGGGTGCCGCGGGTGTTTATCGCGCGGCGATTCCGAGCAGATGCGCATGCGTTTGGGTAATCTGGTGGGAAGAGGGGATGCACGGCGACGACGACGGCGGCGACGAGGGCTGCGCGGGGGGGGTGGTGGTGTGGGCGATGGCATGATGTTTGGCTGCGGTGTCGCGGCAGTTCGGACCAGGCCGCAGATGCGACGCAGGGATCTGCGCCAGCGGGAGGGCGCGCTGCCCCTTTCCGAGCAGCAGCACTAACTCTATGCCGCCAGGGCCCTCGGTCGCTGCCGCGCAGCGGCTGCTACGCATGCACTGGGTGCAGTGCGGATGCATCGTGGGCAGCGGCGGAGGAAGCGCCAGCGGCGGCGGCGGCAGCGGCAGCAGCAGCGGCAGCAGCAGCGGCAGCACCGAAAAAAAAAAAAAAAAACCCAAAAAAAAACCCAACAAAATGCAGATAGGTCAGGGCGACACGTCTGGGGGCTCGAGCACCGGCGAGATTCAATCCCCACCTCCCGCAGTGTCCTGGCCTTGCCGCCATTGTCCTCGTGCGCGGCCGCGCTGGCTCGGCTGTTCTGGAGGAAAATAGCACACGAAGCAAGGAGAGGAGAGGAAATAAAAATAAAATATGGCAGAAAAATAAGAATAAAAATACAAAAATACAGAAAAAAAAAAACAAAAAAATACAAAAAATAACAACAAAAAAGGTCAGTCGCGTCGCCCCCGCCAACCACAGCAACCCCCCACACCCCGCGCCGTCCACATCCACGTCCACGACCACGCGTGCCTTGCCCCGGTACCCCGCATCACCGACGCTGGCACTCGCAGTCGTCGTCGTCGCCATCCCCGCGTCCGCGCAGGCCCGTGTTTGTTGTTTACCGCTGCATGCGTGAGCCGTGGCCGCCAGGGGCGCGCAGGCGAGCAACGAAGCCCCTGCCAACAGATCCCACCGCCGCGAATGTCGCGCGCGGCCAGGTCGCGCGCACAGCTCTGCGCTCGAGCACCGGGCTGCGCGCTCAAGCACCGGGCTGCCCGCGCGCCCCCCGGATCCCCGTCCATGGTCCGTCGCGTCAGGCAGGACGCGGCTGCGCGCGCCCCCCGGCGGGACGCGCCCAGCAGGCCCGCCAACATGAGCGGCCGCGATCTGCCTGGCCGGCTGCGTCCCGCACGACAGGCCGCAAATGACTGGCGCCAGGCGGCCGACACGGCAAGCACCGCGCGTGCCCGCTGGGCGGTCGCCGAGATCGACAGAGGGCCTATGGGCGTCACGCCGCTGCCGTAACATGTGCGTTGTTCGGGGTGTTGTTTGGTGCGTTGTTTGGTAAACCCCCCCCCGCCAGTGCCAACACGTGCGCGACGGCGCGCAGCGCGCGCGTCGCGTCGCCGCCGCCGGCTGCCAAGCCACCGAGCTGGATACGCAGGCGTGTTTGTACTGTTGACGAGGTCGACGAGAGCGAGCTCGCGCGGCAGCGCGTTCCTGGCACTCTGGGGTGCACGGCGTGCCTCCCGGTGCAACCTCTGCCCGAGCTTCGGCTGGAGGATGGCTCGTTCCACCTCTCCTGGCGGAACAATGGCTCGACGGCGACGGTGGGAGGCAATACAGGGCGCGCTGGAGCCCCTGGGGCTGCCGGCGCCGAGCGCACCGTGCATCTGTGGCCGGCGTGAGCTGCAGTGCTTGTGCGGTGGTAGCGGGTATTGTTGGTACGCCGGGGGGACTGGGCAGTGGCCAGTGGCCAGTCGCCAGTCGCCAGTCGCCAGCGGCCAGTCGCCAGCGGCCAGTCGCCGCCGCCAGTCGCCAGCGGCGCAGCGCTGTGCCGTGCTCGGCACCCGCCCCTGCCGCCTCACCGCTCGCTGGCGGCCAGTGCGTTCGCAGCAATCGTACGTCTGCAAGCCATGCCTCTGCTGCCTCTGCTCGGCCACTGCCATGTGCACGCCGCCTCTCTCCAATGCTGTCTCCAATGCCGGCACCATCTCCAGGCCAGACGCGGAGCAGCGCTGCTCCAGTTCCGGAATCTGCCTCGTCGACGGCGTGGCCCTGTGGTTGGGCCGGCCGACGCGGCGCGGCGCTGAGCTCCCGAGCCGATATAAACCGGATCGAGCTCAGCGATCTCAGCATCTGCTGCTCCCCCCCGCGCCTGTTGGCTGCCGCCGCTGCGCTCGTGCGCGACGGCGACCATGACCCCCGCGAGGGCAGCCGTCTGGCAGTCACACGTGCACGGCCCCGCACGCGGCACCCGTCGCCGTCGCCGTCGCCGTCGCCGCCAGATCTCCGAGGCAGAAGCTGCGGAACAGAATCGACCGGCTGGGGGCGCTTCCTGCGTGCCATGTTGCGCCGTTGACCCGTCGGGCTCGTGTTTGGCTCGTGGCGCGGCGTGATGCGCTTGAGGCAGAGCAGGCAGACCTCAGGACGTCGCCGGAGCCGTGGCCTGTCTGGAGGCTGCGACGAGCGACGGATCCGTGGCCCGACGCAGCGGCTCGCGGCAGGGGTCCCCCACAGGCTGTCGCTCGACGGGAATGGGCGACGAGCCGGCGAGCTGGGCGATAAGGCGCGCTGGGCGACGAGCCGGCCAGTGCTCTGGCCGCCGAGTATAGAACAGCCCGCTCGTCGTCCCAATGGCGGTTCCGCAGTCCCATCGTGATTCCCCTGCCGCCCACTGCCGCTGCCGACGCGCTACCGCACCCCGCCGTCCCCGACAGCCCTTGTCGCAGCATGAGACAGCCAGCAGCGGCACGCAACCCACAGCACGGGGATATGGCTGCGCGCTGCCCTCGGTGGCGAGGCGGCCGAGCGCTTGGCGCTGGGCCTGGTGTTGCTGCGCTCGGCGCCCGGCGGCACTGGTGCTGCCCCCTGCTCGCCGGCAGCGGTGTTGCCTGCCCGCGGGTCGCCACGGAGCTCGGACGCCGACCCCCGAGGCGGCATCGCGACAGCCGGCGTGCGCTGCATCTGCAGGGCCAGTCCCTTCCGATTCGGGGGGCTGCTGCGGCGAGAGGCTCGACCGTGCCGACCCGTCTGGGTCCATCAGGAGGGTAGCGACCTCTTGGGGTCTGGGAACCGCTGCGGTTCATGGGAATCGTGTACGGCACACGGCCGCACCGCGCCGGCTTTGGTGTACGGGTATCTTTGCAGGCCGCGCAAGGGCCTCGACGGCGCCGCAGCTGCTATGTATGCGCTGCCGCTGCTGGATCCCATCACGACGAGACGGTTATTCATCTTCGCGGGGCGCGGCTCTGCCCAGGTCTGCCTGTCGCTCCACCTCGCAGGCGCCGACCCGCGGACAGTGAATGCCAGTGACCGCTGCCCGCGCCCGCTGTCGGTGTCTGTCGCCACTGCCCGCGCCGTGGTCCCCGCCGCAGAGACGCAGCCGACAGTGAGCCGCCACCGCCGCCCCCCATCGTCGAGACCCCTTGGCACCGCCCCTTACCACTGGCCAACCGCCCAGGCGTGCGGCGGCACGGCTTCCAAGAAGGCTCGGGGACGGCAGCACGCGCACTGCAGGTGGGGACGACAGGCAACGCTCAGATGGTATGGTGTGGGCACAAGGTCGTAGACGACGGCACTAACCCCAGTCTATCTTTGGCTGCCGCCGCACCCAGGGACCATCAACAACACCACTACGGGCTTTTCGAGCGGCTGCGTCGCCGGCCTACACAGCTACCTCCCCTTTCTGCTGGCTCTCTCCACATCTCTCTCTCTCTCTTTCCCTCTCTCTCACATCCAGTACTTGCCACCTCCTGCGCCGGCGCAGTGCACGCACACCGCGGAATAGCTCCTCCTTGCTGCCTGCTCCGCCTCCTGCCACCGTACGTCACGACCTCCACTCGGGGCGCACACCACCTCCCGGCGATATCCATCTTTTGTGTCTGCAGTGCCGTCTGTCAGTGCGTCCCGTCTGCAGTGTCGGCACCCAGCGCTGGCCGAAAGCGTCCAGATAGCACACGCAGCCCGGGGTGACGCGTGTCCTGACTCCGTGCGCAGCACGCAGCGCTGCAGCTCCACGCCGAGCGCAATCCGCAGTCGGACCCCACGCCGCAGCCGCGGTGCGGCGCAGCATCTCCCTGATCGCTCGTCTGCGGCTGCTGGTGCTGCCGCTGCCGCTGCCGCTGCTGCTATTTGCAGACCTGCTGACGCCAGATCTACCTAAACGGTCTTCGCCAGCACGTTGCCAGCGGCGCTATAGACGTTGACTGGCACCTGCCCCAGACGACATAACCCGCCTGCGACCCTCTCACGATCCCACGACTCTCCGACGCCCATCCTTACCCCCCCCCCCCACAATGCTCACATCCCGCTGGCGATATGTCGCGAGCGCGTGCGGCATCCTTGTGAGCGATGCCGGTCCTTAGAAGTTCGCCCCGCTGACCCCAGTTCCTCCTCCACCTCCTCCTGTCCATCCACCCAGGCTACCGCGAGCACTTTGGCCTGTTCCCGTCATCGTGGGGCGGTAGCGATCCGGCCGAGGAGCTCGGATCGTGGGCTGGCGCCAAGGTACCCTCCGTCGAGTACGCGCCGCGCCTCCCGAGCGGGGACGAGCTGCGTGTGCTCGTTAACGCCAGCAACACCCAGGTGGCGGAGCGGCGGCGCGCGCGCGCCGCGTTTGTCGTCCTCGCGCGCAACAGCGACCTGTGGCCGATGACAGAGAGCATGCGCCAGATGGAGGACCGGTTCAACTACTGGGCCAACTATGACTGGATCTTCCTCAACGACAACGATTTCAGTGACGACTTCAAAAAGTACACCCAGCAGATGACAAACTCCAAATGTCATTATGGCAAGATTGAGCAGAGCATCTGGAACCAGCCCGACTGGTGCGTGGTACCGCCGGGAGGCAGGGCTGACGTCAGGATTGACGAGGACAAGGCGGCCGACGCGCGCGAGCAGATGACGCGCAAGAAGATCATCTATGGCCACAGTGTGCCGTACCGCAACATGTGCCGCTTCAACGCCGGAGTACGTGAAACGCGGGCGAGGAGCGAGGAGCCCAGAGAGTCCCGAGCTTCTCGTTCTCGGCGGTGTCGTGATTCGCGAGGCTGACCACATGGCAGCATTTCTTCCGACACCCCCTGCTGGACAACCTTGACTACTACTGGCGCGTCGAGCCCGGTGTCAAGTTCTTTTGTGACCTGAGTGAGTGCTGCGCCGCAGACTGTGCGGTGCGCGGAGCGAGGTGCGAGCTGTGCTGACACTGGTGCCAGACTACGACCCGTTCCTGTTGATGCAGGACGAGAAAAAGGTGTACGGCTTCACCATCTCGCTGCTCGAATACATTGAGACGATCCCGACGCTGTGGGAGGCCACACGGGGTGAGCCGCCGCGAGCGAAAAGAGAGGGAACCAATGACTGACACGACCCAGAGTTTATGAAAGAGCACCCCGAGCTGATCCCCAAGGATAATGCCCTCGAGTTCATCTCGGACGACGGCGGTGAGACGTACAACCGGTGTCACTGTGAGCCTCTAAGCCCACCGCATTCCCCGGACACTGACCCTTGATCCCCAGTCTGGTCCAACTTTGAGATTGGCGACCTCAACTTCTGGCGGTCCGAGCCGTACATGAAGTACTTCGAACACCTCGACCGGCGGGGCGGCTTCTACTATGAGCGCTGGGGCGACGCGCCGGTGCACTCGATCGGTGCCGCCCTGTTTGCCCGCAAGGACCAGATCCACTGGTTTGACGACATTGGGTACCGCCACGAGCCGTTCCAGCACTGTCCGCGCGGGGCGGCACATCAGCGCGGGCGCTGCCATTGCAACCCCGATGAAAGCTTTGACTGGGAGTGGTACTCGTGCTCAAAGCGGTTTACGCAGCTGTTCGAGTAGACCCGCGGGGAGAAGGAGGCGGATGGGGAGGGAGCGGGTTTGGAGGTTGAGACAGAGTGGGGCATTGTTGACTGTAGCACTGTATGGCGACCATGGTTATCTGCATAGAACTTATCACTCCATCTACCAGCGGCTCGCTGCTGGTGTGCGTGGACGCGCTGCATAGGGCAGAGCAGGCTTGTGGGGACGCAGGTAAGGCTGAGCAGGAGAACATTGTGGCTGTTGAATGGGAGATGCTGTTGGGAATCATCCCCAGCGACGCTTTTTTTTTTTTTTTTTTTTTTTTTTTTTTTTTTTTTTTTTTTTTTTTCTTTTTTTTTTGTCGGGTTGGGTTTTTGGTGGTTTGTCTTTGGTGTGGCGTCTGCTTGAGCTCTG
>JALJEG010000019.1:219515-303169 GCA_023653615.1 Apiotrichum siamense
GGGGGGGGGGGGGGGGGGAGTGGGGGGGCGGGGGGGGGGCGCGCGGGGGGGGGGAGCGGGGGGGGGGGGGGGGGGGGGGGGGGGGGGGGGGGGGGGGGGCGCGACGCGCAACTGAGGCGATAAGGACGTAGGGGCCGTTGGGGGTTAATAGGTCGTTCTGCTGCCCTTGCAAGTGGTATGGAGCGCCCCACCGCGGCAAGTATCGACCGCCATGCGGAGCGTCGTCTTGCAGGACAGACAAGCATGTGCGCGGGCGTCACAGGTAGAGGTCCAGATGCCGAGGGTCCCCCAGCTGTTCGGCGCCATCGTCCGTATTGGCACACTGGGTGGCAATTTGACCAGGCCGCGTTAAGGCGCGCCGGAGCTGCACCGTGCGTCACGCGGTGGCCCCCCGAAGGTCACGGCTGTACGCGCAGGTCTCCATTGCAAGAAGGACAAGGAGAACGAGGAGATGAAGGGGGAGAAGTCGAGGTACATCGGTCAGAGTCATATCATCCCGGGCACCGAGATTGATAGCGCCCAGATTGACCTGGGCACAGCCACGAGCCCGCGACTTGGAATGAAGGATCTCAAGGGCAGGGAGCTAGGACGGAAGAGATGGACACTGGGCGCTGGGCTTTACCGGCATCGGCGCTCCGTTCACGACGTGCCCCGCACTTCATATCGAAAGGCACCAGCAATCGGGCATGGAGCAGCGTGCAATGGGTCGGGAACCAGTCTGCAACAAACGAATGGTGCCGGACCGGCGACGGTGGACTGGGACCAGCATGTCAGTCGCCCAAGGTTGCTCCAGCCAGTCCATCGGACACTCTCTGCGGCGATGCCGGGGCTGGCCGGATTATGGGCTCGAGCGCGGAGGATGGGAAACAAACGGTGTGCGCGAGCAAGGCGTCAGCGGTCTCACTCTGCCCTCCATGCCACCACAGCCTCGCCGTATAGCATGCCGAAGAGGAGGCTACCCGGCACGCTCAGAGACGGGCATATGCTCCACCAGTACGCAATGTCTCTTCTGCTCTTGTGGGAAAGGCCCCCCTCAAACATCGCAAGTCAGCCCAACATGCCCTCCTTCCACACGGTCCTGGTCCTCGATCGTGCACTCGCTGCATCTGCCTCATGTACCATGGGACTATGGTCTGGCGTCAACGCATGCGGGGACCTCAAACTCACAGAATCGTAGCAACGACCTTGCGGCCCTCGCCGTGCCCAGCCCACCCGTTGCCCGAGTACCTCTGTGCGTCAGACCAGCCCCCAGACCCTTCCTTTCTCTGCTTGCCAGACCCCGGCTCCCACTCCCTTCGTTCGCGCGACGACGTACAAACTCGGCAAGGTAGATCCCCTGCCACGTCCCCAGGACAAGCTTGCCCCGCGAGATCGGCAGGGTGATGCTGTTCCCAATCAGCGACGTCTTGAGGTGCGACACCGAGTCACTGGGCGGAGCGTCAGCTTGCGTGCAACACAGCGCCGGACGGCCAGGCTCACTCGGGCCCCTCGTCAGTGTGCTCCCAGGGGAAGTTCTCGGGTACGATGCGGTCAAGACTGGCGTCAGCTACTGACGGGAACGGAGAGGGACGAACGCCATGTCCATATCGGTGCGGACCGAGCTGCGGGGTGTCAGTGCCGGTACAGCGGGGTCCATCCTCACGGATCGGCATTCTCGTTCACCTGCTGTCAGCATCACCGCACTTCCGAATCCACAGCTGGGTTCCGGGACCTTCCGCTCACCGTGAGACCTGCCGAGGTGTGCAGGCAGTTGAGCGTGAACGTGCCGATCTCGACACCACGCAAGCCCTCCTCACACTCGCGCACCACTTCACGCGTCACAAGATGGCACCCCTTCTTGTAGTATGGCAGGCGGCTGCGAGGCGTCAGCATGAGCATCGGTACACACGGCAAGCGAGCACAGTGGCGGCGTGCGCTCTGCACACTTACAAGGTCTTTTGCCACGGCATCGGTGAGAGCTAAGAAATGGGAAGAGTGGAAGAACGAGTAGGATTGCTATTGCTTCACAGATTGAATTGCTATTGCTTCACAGATTGCAGTGTCGTCATGGAACCCAACTTTCCCCACGTGGCACTTTCAACATCAGTCACCGACGAGCTCGTCGCAACTTCAATCGTCAAACGCAACATCAACAACCACACCAACAGAATGGTACGTGTCCGCGCTTCGTTCCGTCCCAGCTGAACCCAGTCCCTCGTATACCTGCCGCACGAGGCCTCCCCGCGTACGTCGCAGATGTGGAGCTGGGCGCAGCGACCACAGCCGCCGGCCCCCACGTCCATTCGCACTGACGCGCCGCAGCACAGAAGGACGCGCTCTGGGCCCTCTCCTGGTCCTCCGCTGGCCTGCTCTCCGGTGGCGCCGACGGCATCGTACGCATCCACGACGCGGCTGCTCTCGCCGATGCCGAACCGACGGCGCTCCCGCGCCTCCCGCTCGCCATCTCGTCCCTTTCCGCCGCGCGCGAGCGGTTTGCGCTCGCGACGTCCCTGGACGGGACGTGTGCGCTGATTGACGTGCCGAAGGGCGAGGTAGTGAGCCGGATCGACACGGCGGCGGCGGCTGGTGGTGGTGGTGAGTCGCGACACGGATGGTGCGAGGCCGGAGCGGCCGAGCACGCGCCGTGAAGTGTAGCGTTGGGTGCTGACCTGACGGCAGTACCTGGGTATGCCTCTGCGATCCACCCCGACGCAAGCGCATGGGCGTGTGCGGGCCGAGGAGCCAAGATCGCGCTCGGCAGCATCACCGATGGGGCACTCGCGTCGTCGTCGGTTGTCGACACGGGCAAGGGGCGTTTTGGGATGAGCGTCTCATGGGTGAGTGCTGTTTCCGTGCTGCTGCCAATCAAGAGAAGAGAGTTGAGGAGGGAGAGAGCTTTGGCATGAGGCGGATAAGCACTACGGTTTCCCCTTTCTCTTCTCCTTCCGCTCCCTCACCCGACTGGGTCCCCACTAACCGCAGTCGCCAGACGGCACCCACCTCGCCGCGGGCTTCGAGACCGGCCACGTCCTCGTCGTCGACACGGCCACTAGCACCGTCGTGGCGACGTACGCTGCCCACGCGCTGCCCGTCCGCGCTCTGTCCTGGAGCCCCGACAGCCAGTGGCTGTATTCTGGCGCTGACGATGCGCGGGTGGTGCTGCACGACGTGCGCGCCGGCGGGGCAGGGGCGAGCAAAGGGGAAGGCGCGGTGGCGGTGCTGCAGGGCCATCGGTCGTGGGTGCTGGGTCTCGCCGCAGGGGAGCGGCTGCTTGCTTCTGGGTGAGTTGCGCGCGTCGCGCGATGCTTCTGCTGGCCTGAAGCGCCGGGGGGAGAGCGCAGACACTCGCTAATACGCACAGATCGGCAGACGCGACCGTCAAGCTGTGGGACGTCGGCCAACGCACATGCGTGTCCACCACGTCCGCGGACGCAGAGGTGTGGGGCGTCGCGTGGCAGCCGGGAGGCGACAAGCAGTTTGCCATGGCCGGCGACGACAAGAAGGTCTCGCTGTATCGCGCGGCTGGTACCGCATAGAGGGGGCAACGCCTCAGGGGAGCAGCGTGCTGCGCTGCGGGCTACATGTATGGTCAGGCAGCTGGTAACATGGCAACATGTGGGGTACTATGCATCGTGTAGATAACAACCCCGCTACACCTAGCTCCTCTCTCATTGCAGCGGAGCTATGCACTCCGCCCCATGGGACTCCGCCCCATGAGCGAGCTATTACGTGACAAGCCGCCTTTGCGCCGTCGGCTCAGCACGAGACCGTCGTCGTTGTCGTCGGCGTCATCGCCGGCATCGTCGTCAGCGTCCGCGAACCGGTCCGCCGGTGGCAGTTGCCCTAAAGGCACGCGCTCTGAGGCGCTAGCCAGCGGGCTCTTTGCGCGGGCGGTGTATGAGCTCGGTGGCGCACGCACAGGCGACGGGCTGTGCGAGCCGTATGAGGGCTTTCCCAGCGTCGAGCACGAGTTTACGCGCGGTGAGAGGCGCGCCTGCTTGAGCTCAATGCTCTCAAGGGCTGCGGCGAGATTCCAGTCGGCGGGGGCGGACGTGATCCCGTGCCCTGGAGGCAGGCCGTCGTCCTCGCTCTCACTGCTGTCGACATTGCCGTCCCAATCGACCTCCTCGTCGAGAATGTCCTCGGACAATGTGCTACCGCGGCGCATCAGCTCGCTGCGGAAGCGGTCGACCAGCCGCTCGGGCGACGGGTGCGGGCTCAGCTCGCTGTGGTCCTCGAGCGAGCTCGCAAACACATTGTCCTCGGAGCCAAAGCTCTGGCGCAGGCTGCGGGACAGGATGCCGCGGCCAGCGAGGAGGGAGCTCGCGTTGGACGCGCTCCGCTCCCGCCCCAGCTTGTCCAGGCTCGCCATGCTCTGCAGCTGCCGCGGTGCCTGCGGCTGCGGGTCCCCCTCGGCACCTGCCACGGCGCCGAGCGAGAGCGCACTCGAGACCGGCTTTGGCGACGGGCCCTGGCTACTCCCAGACCTCGAGCGGTCGCGTGTCGTCAGCAAAGACAGCCGCCGTGCGAGGTTGGTTCCCGAGATGGCTGCTGCGGGTGCCACCTGCTCGGTCCGGCGGCTTGGCGGTTCCGACTCTTCGCTGTCAGCCACGCTGTGGCTCCGCCCGCGCCGAAAGCGGCTGGAAAAGGATTTGAACCGCCGCTTGAAGCGTTCTCGCAAGCTGAAGCTTGTGACGGCCGCCGTCACCTCGTCGTTTGTGACAGTGACGCGCATCTGGGCGTGTGGATCGGTCTGCTGGAGCCAGCCCTGAGGATCCTGCAGCCCACGCAGAGTGAACGGATGGCGCTGTTCGTTAGCACGAGTGCGGGCGGCACCAGACGGTTGCAACCCACCTTTGCCTGCTCGAGGGATATCCTCTTCATGGCGTCCTTATCTAGCAGGCGGCTCAACAGGTCGAGGGCCTCGAGGGCCTCGGGCGCGTCGGTCGGGATCTGGTCGCTGCTCATCGTCGGAGGGATGGTGTACTGGGCTGTCGGAATCGCCTGCATGAGGAGATACTCGTTTGGGGCATCAAAGGGGGTTTTGCCAAAGAGCAGGCAGTAGAGGGTGACGCCGAGGGCCCACACGTCAATTGCGTTTGTGATGGGGTGCCGCGGCTGGGTCTCGTCGTCCGAGTAGCACATTTCCGGGGCAAAGAACGCGGGGCTGCCCGCGGTCTTTGCCAGCTCGACGTCGTCGACGTACGCCTCGTCGCCGCCCGAGGCGGCTGCGAACAGTGCCTCGGAAAAGTGGCTGCAGCCGAAATCCGCAATCTTGACTTTGCCACCCGACAGGAGTAGGTTGCTGGGCTTGATGTCGCGGTGGATGATGCCCTGGTGGTGGAGGTACTCGAGGCCGAGTAGGACGTCGCGAAAGATGCTCCGTGTCTCGGCGAGGGACAGCGCGGGGCCCTTCCACTCGACCTCGCCGCCCTCGCAGTACTCGAGGATCATGTACAGCTTGCTCGACTCTGGGTCGTCGATAATCTCCTTCATGCGCACCACGTTTGGGTGGTGCACCTTTTTGAAGATTGCAATCTCTTTGCGGATCCTGGGCGTCAGTCGTGTGCGCGGAGTTGGGTGTGGGGCTCTGCGGCAGGACGCACTCATTCTCGGCCATGCGCTTGCCGTCGCCGCCGTTCCGCACAAGCCGTTTCTTTTTCGGATTTCGCTCAACAATCTTGATAGCCTGGGGCGGGGGTCAGCGCACAATGTGCGCGGCGGCGACTTACGTAGAGATTGCTCGCGCCCGTGGCGAGGTCGGCCTCGAGGTCGTCCGGCGACTCTGCGCTTGTGTCGCGACCCAAGCGGACGCGGCCGTGGGTGCCGGCGCCAATCTCCTGCATCACCTGCGGGTGTCAGTGTGGGGCGGGGGGTTGGTGCCCATGCTCCCGGCCCATGGCGACGGGTGGGTGCCCATGCCCCGGCCCATGGCGACGGGTGGGTGCCCATGACCGAGGTATGGGCCGGGCGGGGTGGGTCGGTGGAGGCGGGCACGGCAGGGCCAGCGGCAACACGCACGAGATACTGGTTGATCATCTTCTTGCCCGTCTCGGGATCGCGCTGGAGGCGCAGCTGCGGCGTCTCGGTGCTGGGAAGTGTCAGCGGGCTGCCGCGGGGGAGTGCAGCGACAGGGGGGGGGCACACGCACACCTCGTCGGTTCGTTCCAAGCCCGAGGGGTCGCGGTGGAGGGTGGCATCCGAGGCGGAGCTGGCGCGGCTGGCGCCGGCGCCATGGCTGAGACTCCGGGTCCAGGGCCCCGCGTCGCCGAGGCCCATGGCGGAGAGGGGGCGGCCCGAGCTGGCCACGGAGCTGGCGGCGGCCGAGGAGCCGGACGCGGCGCTAGCGCTCTCCCGCCGCCGCGGGAGGTCGGCGCTGCCCTCGCGGTTCAGTTCCGGGGCGAGGAGCACGGGGACGGCGCGTGACGGGGGGCGGGAGGGGGCGCGGGAGGTCGACTGGGCGCGGGCGAGGCCGAACGCGCCGGCGCCAAAGTTGGACAGCCGGCGGAGGGCTGTCGGGGACGGCGGGGTGCTGCTGGAGCGCACGGTGGGGGTGAGGAGGGGGTCGTGCCGCGGCGCGGGCGGCGGGGCGAGGCTGGGGGCAGAGGCGCGGGAGATAGGGACCGGGACGGGGCACGCGGGGGGGTGAGCGGCCGGGGGGATGGCGGAGCGCGGCGACGCGGGGTCGGGTGGTGGTGGGGGGGCCGGCGCTGGCAGGGCGGTGATGGGGGCTGCGGCCGCCATATGGGGCCCGGGGAGGGGGGGAGGGGGGGAGGGGGCGTGGGACGGAACAGCGATGGGTGCGATGTGCGATGTGCAATGTGCAATGTGCGACGAGTGCAATGGTCGTTGGGGTACAGGCGACAGCAGCGGTCAATGGCCGTCGTGGAGCACTCGACGGCAATGTAGCGAGTCAAGAGAACAGGTCGATGGCCGTCGTGATGAATGCACATGGTGATGCCAGGCTAGCGACCGATGACAATAAACACTGCGATAGGACATGGCAGCACCTTGTTTGATACCCCCACCCCGGAAAACGAGGGGCATCCGCAGATGACGACAGCCGCCGCCGGCGCTGTCCTATGGGAGGGCAAGCATCTGCGATGCCGAGCAGCGGCGGCGCAGCGGCGGGGGCGGCGGCGGCAGCGGCGGCGGCAGCGGCGGCCACGACGGCGGAGACCCCTGTTTGCTGCTCTCAGGGCGGGAGATTAAGGGGGTGTGACGGCGCAGGTTCCTGAAACTGTGCATGTCGCCGGGGGAGCGGCGTCGGAGGGGCAGCGGCGTCGGAGGGGCAGCGGCGTCGGAGGGGCAGCGGCGTCGGAGGGGCAGCGGCGTCGGAGGGGGAAGCGGAGCAGCGCCGCGCCGCGGCGATGCACGCCGAAGTGCGAGACGGACTCGGCACCGCGGGGGGCTGCCTCCGTGCCGGCGTTTCAGCGTGTCTTCCCCCGGCGACTCACCTGGCCCGACGCCGGGCAAGGCAGCGAGCAGCCGTCAACCCCGCACGCAGCAGCCGGAGCAGCAGTCGAGCAGGGCATGCCGCCGCCGTTGCCCCTCCGCCGCCGCTGCCCCGCCGCCGCTGCCCCGCCGCCGCTGCCCCCCCCCGCCGCCGGCGTCGAGCACCAGGCGAAGCGACCGGAACCTTGTTGCACGGCAGACGACCCATCCGCAGGCGACCCAGGGACCCGCAGACGTCCCGCCGCGGAGGCGAGCAGCTGCCCCGCTGCCCCTGCCGCCGCCGCCGGAGCCGTCGCCGGCCCGGCTGTATTACAGTTGCGGGGCTCATTGCCGGCCTCTTCGCGGGCCTCTTCGCGGCGGGCCTCTCGCGGGTGTCTCGCGGTTCCATCGCGGGCCGTCGTATCGTGTGCGATCGAGCGGGACAGGCGTAGCGCAGGGCGGCCGCGGGATCGCGCCATCGTACGACAGCGGGCCGGGGGGTGGGCATCGTGAGCGGGGGGTCGCCGTCTCGCTGCGCGGCGGCCCGCGGCGCGGTCGACGCGGCGAGTCGTGCATGGGTCGACGGCCCGCCGCCCGGGCGCCGAGTGCGCTGGGCAGCGTGTCGCTTGCGCTGCAGGGGAGGGGGAGTGCGCTCTCGGCGCCCTGTCGCTTGGCCGCCATCCCTGCGTGCGGCGTGCGGCGTGCGGCGTCGCCGTGGTGGGACGGGGGGAGGAGCGTTGGGTCCTGTTGACCGGCGCGCGGCGCCGCGCCACGCCGCGCCGCGCCGACCGGAGCCGAGCTTGGGCTTGACCAGCAGCGCCATGTCGCGCAACACCTGCCGAGCTCGCGCCGTCAGCTTCCAGTGCCGGCTCTGCTCAACGCCCACACAGCATGAGAGCGGACCCAAGGAGCGGACCAAGGGAGCGGACTCACGGAGCAGACCCATGGAGCAGGCCCATGGAGCAGGCCCATGGAGCAGGCCCATGGAGCAGGCCCATGGAGCAGATCCATGGAGGAGTGCGCGTTGCGCTCGTCGCGCTCGTCCTCGCAGGCGTCGCCACACCGTTCGTCGCGCCGTGCCCCGTGGATACATCCAGCGTGCCGCGCCAGGCCGACTCGGCGCCAGGCCGACTGCGCCAGGCCGACTGCCAGGCCGACTGCGCCAGGCCGACTGCCAGCCGACTCCGCCAGTGCCAACTCCGCCGCGCCCACCGCGCAAGACCCGCCGCCGTGCCATCTCCTCCATATCGTCTACAGCCTACAAACGAACAAACCACAGCACTTACCTCGACCGCCGCCGTCTGCCACCCCACCGTCTACAGACTAGAGCTACGCTATGGACAATTACCAGAAACTATGATATACCACACTACAGACGCGACCTGCTACCGACGCCTACGGCCTACGGCACTACGGCGCTACCAGCCTACGGGCACTACGGCGGTACCTACGCTACAGTCTACAGGTACTGGGACGCCATCTCCGCAATGGTCGGGAAGAACCTGGGCCGTCAGCGGGGGCTCCTGTCTTCCGGTCAGCGACACTCACATGGCTGCGCCGACGCCGAGGCTGAACAGCGCGGCACCAAACGCCGCGCGCTTGGCCGTCTGAGCGCCCGTGTTCTGCTGCTTGACGCGCTTGTTGGTGCGGATCACACGCTCCGCACGCGACGAGCCGCTGGAGATGACCGTGCCCTCCTCGGCCATCGCACGCTTCACGCCTCTCTCGCCGCTGCCACTCGCCTCGCCGCCCATCTCCTCAATCTCGTCACCAGCCGCCGCGCGCAGCTGCAGCTCACGCTTCAGATCGCGGACCAGCTGCTTTGCCTGCTCAATCTCCGCGTTAATGTCCAGCGAGCCCATGGGCGCGGTGACCGTGGTCGTCGCCTCGACCGTGACCCGGCGCGGGGTTGTCTCGCCGTCGGCCTCGGCCCCAGCGCGACGCGCGCGCTTGGGGGTCGAGCCGCTCGCCTCGGTGACGGCAATGGCGGGGACTGCGCGGCTGCCACTAGCGGCAGCAGTGTTAGAGCTGGCAGCGGCCGCGCCGCGCTCGCTGCGCTGGCGCGCAATCTCCTCCGACGCCTGCTGCGAGCGCTGCGACTTGCGGTATGAAATGTTCGGGTCAGGCTCTGAGCGGCTCAGCGCGACAATCAGATCGTGAAGCCCGTATGCAGGCGCCAAGTGGATAGCCAGGTCGCGGCTGACCCTGCGGGAGTTAACGTGTGTCACAAGGCCGTCCGCGGCGGGACCCACCACTGGCCCGCGAGACGGACGCCGTCGGGGAAGCCGCAGTCGCGGCCGCCGTTCGTGTTGCGCGTGTCATATGTCGAGCGGACCTGCATGTCAGAAGCATTCGTTAGCAGACCCCCTACCCATTCCATCTCGCGCTTCTCGTCCTGCTCGCTGGCGCCGGGGAAGGCGACCTTGTACATGGTTGTGAGAGAAATAGCGTTCGTGTCGTAGCGGCGCAGGATGAACGCGTGCTGCGACGACCCGGGCTGTGCAGCAGGCTCGGTGTGAGTCAATTCTGATTCTCTTCGCGTCGCGTTGGGCATTTGTCAGCGGCACACCTACAGTGGGGACCTTGATGCGGCCAATGATGATTTCCTTTCCGTCACGAACGATTGTCTGGAACTTGACAAGGCGTGTGTCCTCGGGGACTGCAGCTGTCAGCACAGTTGGATACAACGGCGCAATGGGGTGCGGCCTGGGGGGGGGGGAAGCACGGACGTGACTCGAGACGGGGGTTGCGGCGATCGACGGGAAGGCGCGGACGGTTCTGCGACTGAGGAATCGGGGGCATGTGGAAACCGCCGACGCCGACGCCGCTGCCGACGCCGGGGTAGGGGGGCGGGGGTGCCGAGTTCATGTCGGGGTCGGCGTCAATGTGGACGGGGTCGGGCATGGCGGAGGTGGTCGATGGGGGAGAGACGATGAACGAGGCGGCGATGATGATGATGATGGCATCTGTGTAAACAGCGGGTGCCTTCCTTTTCTGTGTGGGGGCCGGTGGCGGTGACGGAAGAAGGCGGCGGAAGCAAATCGGCCGGGTGACTCGATTCCCACAAGCGGACTCAACGACACATTGGGAGCCAGGGCCCCCCACGTGCGTGTCCTGAGCCCCTCCGGGGTTATTCCCGTTGTGGCACTTTGCCACCCATTACATAAGCACAAATATTTCCTCGTCTCGTCTGAAAATTCAGTCACGTCCTCTTGCTCTGGTCTGCACAACTAGAACCAGGCCTCCACAACTCATCCTCCCCTCCCCCCTCCCCCCCACCCCCAACGACGCTCCGCCGCAATGCCCAAGTCCAAGCGCCAGCGCGTCACCACGCTCTCCAAGACGCCGAACCGCACCACAAAGGAGTCCAAGCTCGCGCTCGTGAACGAGATCCGCGCCCACGTCGACCAGTACGACCATGTCTGGCTGTTCACCGTCGGCGACATGCGCAACGAGGGTCTCAAGGAGGTGCGCGCGCAGTGGCGCGGGACCGGGCGCTTCTTCTACGGCAAGACGCGCGTCATGGCCAAGGCGCTCGGCGTGAGCGCCGAGACCGAGTACGAGGACGGGCTCGGCGAGCTCGGCAAGGTGCGTCGCCGCAAGGCGTCGATCCGCGGCCCATGGAGTGTTGTCAGCTAACGACGCAGCGCCTGCGCGGCCAGCTCGGCATCTTCTGCACATCGCACCCCGTCGACGAGACGCGCGAGTGGTTCGAGTCGTGGAGCAAGAAGGAGTATGCCCGCATGGGTGCTCGCGCGACACACGACGTGACTCTCCCCGCCGGCCCGCTTCTGACCCCGTGGCACGCCGAGGACAGCGAGTACGCGGGCAGCGGCGACCCCTTCCCGCACAGCATGGACCCGCAGCTGCGCGCGCTGGGGCTGGACACGTCGCTGGTGCGCGGCGTGCCGAGCCTCAAGAACGCCCATGTGCTGTGCCGCAAGGGCGCCAAGCTCAGCTCTGAGCAGTGCCGCATCCTCAAGCTGCTCGCAATCCAGATGGCGGTGAGTGGCTGTCGGCCGACGTGCGGTATACGTGGTGTGGCTGACAGGACTAGGAGTTCAAGATCACGCTGGGTGGGCACTGGACCAAGGGATCAGGCTTTGTCGAGGGCCCGGAGCTCGAGGAGGGCGACGACGCCGAGGAGGGTATGGAGGAGGACAACTAGACCTTTTTTGTGTACAACATGTACTGTTTTATACCCGCGACCTAGGAGTCTTGATGGATGTGTCCCATGTGTCTCCATTTGGTTGTTGCATCTTGCAGATTGGGTGCTACTGGCCCCAGGCAGAACGGATGGACGGCCGTGTTGGAGATGCTGCCAGGACAGGCTCTGGCTGGAGATGTTGAAGATGGCCGCCAGGACAAGCTCTGGCTGGAGATGTTGAAGATGGCCGCCAGGACAGGCTCTGGCTGGAGATGTTACAGATGGCCGCCTGCGCCTGCTCTGGCTCGAGACGGCCGCGGGAAACAGCTGCGGAGATGGCCGTCACAAGCCGCCGCAAGGTCTCCATAGACGGGCATCTATACGATCTCTGTCCCAATGCGCGAGGATGAGTAACCGAAGAGTGCATATCTACTGGGTCTAATGCCCGGGCTACAACCACAGAGAGGGAGAGAGTGAGAGCGAGGGAGAGAGTACAAACAACAAGCGCGAGAGCCACAACCGCAACATTCAGCGCAAGACGCAAGCGCTACTCCTTCTCGTCGAGCAGCGCCATGAGGCCGCCCATGGCGGCAACGTTGCCGTGCCCCGAGTTGATTGACCGTGTGAGGTGGTACTTGAGCCCGTTGGCCTGCTTGTACACCTTGCCACAGCCCTCAATCGGGCACCGGAATCTCTTCTCGCCCGTCGGCGTCGTGACAGCTGCTGATGCCGCTGATATTGCCGCTGGCGCCGCAGGGGCGTCGTCCGCATCCATGTCCACCTCCTTCTCGACACGCTTCTTCTTGACAATCTTCTCGGGCGGGGAGGACGTCAGTATCGGGCTCTGGCCGCGTGTCGGCGTCGCCGATGCCGTGGCCGCCGCATGGGCGCCGTTCTGGCTCGAGGACGGCTTGGTCGTCTGCGCTTGTCGCGTCGGCGTGCCCGAGCGCGGCGTCGGGGACGGGTACGAGAGCACGCTCGGCGGCACGCACGCCGGCGGCTGCATCGTGGTCGGCATGTTGCGGAAGGCGGCCGACCACGGCGGCGTGGCGCCCGGAAGGAGGTTGACAGTGAGGCTTGCGGCGAGTTGTGGCGGGAGCACAGAGGGGCCGGCCGGCGGCTCGTCCATCTCAATGTCCATCATTCCGGGCGGGGTGGGGGCGTCGCCGTGGGACATGGGCACAAACGGCGCGCGGGTCTTGGCGGCGGCGCCTGGGAGTGCTTGTGCTGCATTGATCGCTGCGAGGCGGACGTCGGGGGCAAGCTCGGCGTGGTCCTCCTCATAACTTGGCAAGGTCAGGCGCGCATCCACTCGCCGGATCTCAACAACTCACTGCTCGAGAAGCTCGTGCAGGCCGGACAGCTGGTGGCCGCAGCACGTAAAGTCCTTGACATACTTTGCCTCGAGCTCGCGCTCCCGGCCCTCTGCCTGCCGCCCAAAGCTCGTCCCCAGCGCGCTGCCAACATAGCTGCCGCTCGTGAACCCGCCGCCGCCCATGCTGCCCGGCGCCCAGCGCGGCGGGCTGATGCTCATTGCCATCGACGAGGCGTACGGCGACGACCCAGACGTTGTTGCGCCGAGCGCGAGCGCGGAGAAGGACAGCGGCGCGCCAAACGAGCTCGGGTGGAAGCCCGAGTGGGGATTGGACGACGGCGAGTGACTGGGTGGCGACCTGGGGGGCACACGCGCAGGCGCGCTGAGTCAGTCTGCGTGTTGCCACCCGCGCCGCTGCACTGGCAGCAGCAGCAGCAGCGAGCTGCACTCACTCCTGGTGCTGGCGCTGCATCATGGCGCTGAGCCCGCTGGTGGGCTGGCCTGCTGCGGCGTCGCCGTAGCGCGACGGCCCGGGGCGCGCGACGTCGTAGCTGGCCTGGCGGGGGAACGAGTCGTGGCCGGGGGGTGTTGGCGTGTGGTGGTGGCTGCCCGAGTGCCCGCTCGAGGGGATCGGGAGGAAGGACGGCGTCTGCATGGCGGGTGCTGCGGTTCTGCTGCTGCTGCGGCTGCTGAGGGCGATGGCGAGGAGGATGCAATGTCGGCGTCGTCGTGGATGGCACGGGTGGTGGGCAGGTGGGTTGTGGTGGCGTGCGAGCGGGTGCTGCCAGGCTCAAATCTTCAGGGGCGAGCCCGGCTGGCGGCGGAGAGCCCAGGCACCCCCGATTTCGTAATCACGGAAATGACGTGTCCCGCGGGTTACGTAATCAAGAGGCCACGTGGTCCTGCCGAATCTGGAGTCCACGTGGGGTAACGTAATCGTAGTTCCACGTGAGATAACGTAATCTGGAGGCCCTCTGTTCGCCACCCTCCTGCCCTCCTCCCTCCTCCCCTCCCCCAGCGTCATCACCGCCGCTGCAGCTCCCTACCGTCTTCACAACAACCCACCCACCCGCGCTCCACCGATGCCAGCGGGCACAAGCGCAAGTACGTCTCTGCTGTCCTCGCAGCCTTGCCCTGCCCCCGCTCATCCCAGTCCTCAGCCGCCTGGAAGGCTTCCCGCAGGATGTCGCCGGCCTCGACCTCCAGCTCCCGGACCCCGCGTCCCCGGCGGCCGCCGAGCTCGTCGGCGCCCTGGCCGAGCTCGCGGAGCGCACGCCCACCCCGGAAGCCCGCAACACCATTTGCCAGGTCGCCGCAGCGCTGGCCCCCGCGGCGGCCGCGCCGCTCCAGGACGTGCTGCTCCTCTGGGCCGCCGACCCGGGGCCGAGCGTGCCCGCCGTCACGCAGCTGATCAGCGCCGGCCTCGCCGACGGGGCCTTTGACGGCCACCGGTGGCTGCGCGCCGCGTCAATGTCCGAGAGCGGTCGCGCGCGCGACGGGCCGGTCGAGTGGGGCAAGGAGCATTTCACGGTGCGCGCCTCTGCCGTGGGCTGTGGATCCGCGTGCTGACGCTCGCCCAGGACCTCCTCCTCCAGTGTCCGGGGCTGTTCATCGAGCCGCAGCTGCGTGTCGGGATACTCACCGTCATCCAGTCGGTCATGCTCTCGTACGCCTACACGCCCGGCGAGCCGCTGCCAGCGACACCCATGTACCAGTTTGTCAACAGCGCGCTCTTCGAGCTCGTGCTCTACTCGCTCCTCCTCGACACCAACAACCGTCTGTTCGCGCTCGCCCTCTCGACGCTCTTCACCGTGCTCCCCTTTGCGCTGCAGTCTCTCACACCCCATGTTCCCCTCCTGATGGCCATCCTGGGCCGCTCCCTCTCGTGGCGCGACCGCCCGTTTGTTGACGCGGGCCCAACCGCCCTGTCCGCCGTCACCCGCACGGCGCCCCCGAGCCCCGCAGTCAACTGGAGCGTGGCGAACAGCATGTCGTCCGATTTCCGCGCCGCCCAGGTCGAGAAACAGGTCGTCGACCTGTATCTCATTGGCCTCTACGGTGCGTGGCCGTCCAACGTGATTGCCTTTACGCGCAACGCACCAGAGTACCTCGCCACCAAGCACGTCGCGTCAGTGTACGCGCAACCGTGGTCCGAGGTCATTGAACCCGGCGTCATTGCCTCGCGCCTCATCCCCCTCATCCCCGACTTCCAACTGCACCCATCCATTCTGACCTTCACTTCCGACGGCGAGCTGCAAGACGAGAAGCGGTGGGACAAGAACGACCCGTCCGAGTTTGTCTCCATGTGCTACCTCATGTCGGGTTCCAAGGACGACGGCATGTTTGAGTTTTTCAATATGCCAACCGCACGGCTGGACCCGCGCGCCCAGGAGATGGAGCGCGTGCCCACCGAAACGACAGGCGAGACCGACGACGTCGGTCGACTGCGCGAAGAGAACGAGCTACTGCGTTTGGAGAGCCTGTACAATAGGCGGTTACGGAAGCAGCTCATCTACCGTGAGGGAACCCAAGTGACAGGATAGATTGCTGACTGGCAGACATTGGCCGTCTCCACCGCAACTCGCTACGGTTCAACATTGACGAGGCCGAGATTCACACGTTTGTCAATCGGATAAAGGAGCAGACAAAGTCAATCTCGACCCTAACCGCCGAGCTCTCCCAGCAGCGTTCCGAGGCGTCGCAGGCGCAACAGAAGCATGTCAAGTGGCAAAAGGAGCTGCGCGACAAGGTGTCGGGCTTCCGCGAGGAGCGCCGCAACTGGCAGACGGAAGCGACAACCCTGCGGACCGACCTGCAGGAGACGCAGGCGCTGGTGACTCAGCAGCGCGAGGAGCTCGCAGGCGTCAAGAACGAGCGCTTTGTGCTGCAGGCGCGCATGCTCGAGGCGACGCCCATGCTCGCCCATCTCGACGACTACAAGGCCCGCAACGAGCAGCTGATCAACTCGCAGCTCCTCTGGTAGGCCGCACGACCAATTCAACGCTGACACTGCAGGGACGGCGACATTGCAAAGCTGCGCCAAGCAGAGCGCGCAGTCGCCAACCTTGGCGCGCGCCTGCACGAGCTCGAGACGATGGTGCGGGCGCGCGACAAGCTCTGCGCGGAGCAGGCGGACACGATACAGCACCTCGAGTCGCGCGCGGCGGCGATGACGGCCAGCTCGCACCCGCCGACGCCGCATGCGAGCGCGCGCGCCACCCCGCCGCAGCCTGCCGACGCGACGTTCTATGTCAGCATGGCGGAGAATGCGCGCAAGCGCGCCGAGAAGGTCGAGCGGGAGAACTTGGAGCTCATGGTCGAGGTGGAGCGGCTCCGCCGGGCGAGCCTTGCGAATGCCGAGACCAACTCGTTGATGTAGTGCGGGGTGTAGGTATGGTAGACTTAACGCAACAGGATAAGACAGGTCATGACATGATGGATCTACCCGACGCTAGCGTGAGGGTCTCCTCAGCTGGCTCACATCTCACATCTCACGTCTCACGTCTCACGTCTCACATCGCACGTCTCACATCACATCTCGGCGTACAGCAGCTCCATGAGCATGTCCTCACGGCTGTAGTGCCCGACAGGGTCAAAGTCGAGCTTGGCGCCGTCAATCGTGCCGAGGTCGATCTGCCGGCGTCAGCCACCTGCGCGCTGCCCCCTCTTGCCTCGCTGTGGCGGAACTCACGTCGGCATACAAGATACCCTCCTTGTCCCAGAGCGGGCCGGCCAGCACGTCCCCGAGGGGCCCGATGATGGCGCTGCCCCCGCGCGACCACATCTCGGGGAGCTTGTCCGCGCACGGGTGCACCGCGCCGGCGGCGGCGGCGGCAGCGGCGAGGCGCGCGTCCAGCGCCGGCGGGTAGTCGGCCGGAAAGTCGGCAGAGGAGTGGTACTGGTTTGCTGGCGGTCAGCGGCTAATCCAAGGCCGTGCAGCTCGGGTCAGGTCAGGCCGAGACGTGCGGGGGGGGGGGGGGGGTGGGGGTTGGGGGGGAGCGGCGGCCTACCGCGCGAGCGCAAACCCTCGGCGTCCGTCCTTGCCTCGGCCGCACGAAGAGACCTGCACCCGCACGCACTCACCAGTGACCACAAAGCAGCGGCCCTCCTGCGCGATGTGCTGCATACACGGCAGCCATGTCGCCTGGCCGTCCGCCGTCGGCGCCAGGTATCTGCCGCAGTGTCAGCACCACTGCCCCTCTGCTTGTTCTGCTTGCTTGCGCGCTCCCGTCCCTAACGGGACCGCGGTGCACCCACATCTCCACCCCCTTCTTGTACAGCAGATATCGCGCGAGCGGCATCAGGTCTGCGGGGCATCAGCGACCGCAACGGAGGGCACGTACTCTCCCAGCCCACAAGCCCTCCGATCCGGCCCAGCGGCGTCGCCACGACGGGCAAGTTGTCGTCCCGCACACCGGGAGCGGGTGCATGCGCGTGGCCGTGCTCCGAGGACCGCACCTGTCCATCCCGTCCGCGCTTCGCCCCGCCGCTGCCGCCGCCAGACCCCGCTCCCGTCCCCGTCCCCGCGGCCACCCCCCGCGCGTTCGTCGCCTCCCCCTGGCTCCAGAGCACGCGCTCGGCGCCCGTGCCCTGCACCTTGCGGTGCCGGGCCACCAGCACACCGAGCGCGCTGAACAGGAGGTTGGAGCACCACAGAGTGCTGCCCACCGGCGCGGCCTCGACGACGCCGACAGACAGGAAGATGCTGTACTTGCGCGCGATCTGCGCGAGCTGCTGGAACGCCCAGAAGGGCGCACCCGGCGCCTGCTCGCTGCTCGTGCGCAGCCAGTCGGTGCCGAGCGCGCCCGGCGGGATCTTGACCGAGGCCTGCCGTGTCAGCCGTGGTCGGCGGGGTCAAGGGCACGGAGGACGCACCCGCACATAGCGGCCGTACCAGTCGCGCGCCTCCTGCGACCGGGCGCCGACGCGGAAGTCGAGGTGGCGCGGGTATCCGCTCAGCCATGCCTGCGACTCGTCAGCAACTGCCCACGGCCTTGTCTGCGGCCTGCGGCGGCCGGCCTACCTCCGGAAAGACGACCAACTCGGCGCCGTTCTCTTTGGCCGCAAAGGCGAGGGAGCGCAGCTTGTGCAGGCTCTTGTGCAGGTCGTACGCAACGGGCGCGGACTGGACGGCGGCGACGCGCACGGTCGGGCGCGGTGCCGCTGGCGGCGAGGCTGTGGGCGTTGCCATTGGGGGCCGAGGTAGCCCGGGACGGCGGTGGTGGCTGGGTGACAAGAGGACGTGTTCGACCCTACGACCTTGCTTGGATGCTAAAACAAGGACAAGACAGAGAGAGAGCACTGACAGAATACTCGACAGCACAGAACACTGGGCAACACAGACGACGCTGCTCGACTCGCAGTGGCAAAGTCGTCAAGTGGGCAGACCGCCGTCGAGAACGCCGAGATGCGTGGTTACAGCAGGACCGCCAAAGTGGAGGCCGTCAGCCATCATCGGCAAAAGCGCCGTTCTGCACCGGGCCCCGCCGACAGGCCGAGTCTACAACACCTGCATCTGATACTGCCATCGTCTTCTGCCTGCTGCCTCGTGCGAGCCCTCTGCAGCCTGCCAGGCCGTGGCGCATGGCTAGATGCGCAACCGCTTCCCCCGCCCCTGCGACGCGTCGGTCCCCCGCATCGCCGAGCCGTCCTACGGCCGCTTCTGCCCCTGCCCCTGCGCGTCCGCTCGCAGCTGCGCCTGCTGCTCCAGGCGCTGCTGCTTGCGCTTCTCGGCCTTGCCGCTCTTGTTCGGCGGCGGGGGCATCGCGGCCTCCCACTCGGCCCGTGCCGGGCCCTCCCACTGCGCGCGCAGCCACGCCGTGCACTCGTCCTTGGTCGCGCCGGGGTGGTCGAGTTGCCAGGCGTTGATCTCGCGCGAGAGCACGGCGAGCATCGGGCCCGGGCGGAGCGACAGGAGCTGCTGCAGGTCGCGGCCCTGGGAAGCAAAGCGTCAGTTGATAAAAACACCGGTGCGCGGCGCGGCGACCTACGTTGAGGAGTGGCGGCTGCGTGATCGCTTCCGGCAGGCCGAGGTCAATGATGCGCTGCTTGAAGCGCATAAACTCGGTGTACACGGCGTCGTGCTCGGCCGTCCACTCGCCATGCCAGGTGCCGAGGATGCGCTGCACGATCGCCCACACCAGGCTCTGCTCCCACGGCTTGACGGTCGCGTGCTGCAGCACGACGCCGATGCGCGCGCGCCCCTCCAGCCCCGGGTCGAGCATGGGCACCGCGTCAAACAGGTTGGACACGCCTAGCTTGGTCTCAGTCGAGCGCTTGAGGCTCTCGGCCATGATGTGCGCGACGGCGCTCTCCTCGGCCTTCTTGCCCTGCACACGCGCGCCTCGGTATGGGCACACGGCGGCCGCCAGCCACAGCATGTCCGTGCTGGGGCCTGCCCCGCGCGCGAGCACCTCGGTTAGAATGTTCCCCGCCGCGACCGCCTGCGAGGCCGGGAATGGCGGCGGCACAGCCGACACGAACATGGACGCATGGAGCCCGAGCTCGTCGATGAGCTCGAGCGAGCGCAGGGGGTTCTTCTGCAGCATCTTGGTCGTCTCGCTGCCCACGCGCTCCTTGGACACCTTGGTTCTCAGCGCCTCCTGGATGTCCGCCTGTTGGATCGCGGTGGCAACGTCGGGCTCGATCGTGAGGTGGAACCGCGACGCAAAGCGGACAGTGCGCAGGACACGCAGCGGGTCGTCGAGGAACGTCTGGCGCGGCGGCAGGGGCGTGCGCGCGACGCGCCCCTCGAGGTCGGCCAGGCCGTGCCGCGTCCAGTCCTCCACCTCACGCGAGTGCACGTTAAAGAACATTGAGTTGAGCGTCAGGTCGCGCCGCAGCGCGTCCTCCTCGGGCGTCCCGAGCGTCTGCCGTTAGGAAAAGAGAATCCCCAGGGCCACGTTGTCACCTACGACCTGATCCGGGATGCGGCTCTCCGTATACGTCTCGCTGCGCAGGCCGACAAAGTCACAGTCGAGCCCCATGATTGTCGTGGTCGCGGTCTCGAGATGCTTGCTCTGGTCGGGGTTGGCGGACACGCACCCGATCGAGCCGGTCGCGACGCCCTTTGTGTGGAGGAACGCGACAAACGCCTCTGCGAACGCGAGCCCCGACGTCGTCGAGAGCGCGACGTCCATGTCGTTTGACGGCAGCCGGAACAGCTGCGGGGGTTAGCTGGGCGCCAGCGCCCGCACGGAGGGACGGACCTTGTCGCGCACCCAGCCGCCGGCGATGCGGCACTGGATCGGCGGCTGGTACCCGCTGGCAAACTCGTCGAGGAGCGAGACAAACCTGTCCTCTGTGTCGCTGAGGGCGATGCGGTCCCTGACGGTGATGGGGACAGCGGTGGTCATGGTGCGGCGGCGTGCGAGGAGGGGGTATCGGGGGCGGAGGATGCCTCGGCACAGCATGTGATGATGGAGGACGATGCAAAGATTGAGTAGCGACTCGCGCCGCGAAGAGATTTCGGCGTGTGCGGGGCCCCGCGCCCTCCACGCTGCGGGCTGCGACACCACCGTCGGGCCAGCACCGCCGTCATCAGCAACTCGTCGTCTGCACCGTTCTCCATCCACGCTCCATCGCCATGAACGACAACGTCCTGATCGCGCTCGACCGCATCAAGTTCTACGCCCGCGATGCGCTTGTGACAGTCACCCAGGTAGGCCCCCGCGGCGTGAACCCACCTCCCGCTGACCCAAGTGTATCTGCAAGCCGTGAGAACGTGCTGCGGCGCGCGCCTCGCCGCGCAAGGCCCCATCTGACCTCCCAGAGATGCGACGCTCAAGATCAACGGGCGGCAGTACAAGGTCGAGCGGCTGCTCGGGGAGGGCGGCTTCTCGTTCGTCTACCTTATCCGCGACACGAGCAGTGGTCGGCTGTTTGCGTTGAAGAAGATCCTCGTCACCAACGGGCAGGACGGCGTGCGGGCGGCCATGCGCGAGGTCGAGGCGTACCGCCGCTTCCGCCATCCCAATCTCATCAAGCTTCTCGACTCGGCTGTCGTGCAGGACGACAGCGCGGACGGGAAGATTATCTATCTGTGCGTGGTCCCCCGGCCGCGCAGCTGACGCTCACAGGTTCCTGCCATACTACCAGCGCGGCAACCTGCAGGACCTCATGACGCAGGTGTCCGTAACGGGGAACCGCATCGACGAGGCCCGCCTCCTCAAGCTCTTCCATGGGACGTGTCTCGGGTGAGTGGAGCGCATGCCGCACGAGGCGGCGCCTCCAGGCTCACACGGAGCCCGACTCACTCCCCCCAGCCTCCGCGCAATGCACCAGTACCGCCTGCCGGCAGTCACCGCGTCGTACCCGCCGCACCGTGACGACGAGCCCCTCCTCAACCAGGGCGAGACCCTCATGTTTGAGCAGCCCGAGGACGAGCCCGGACAGGAGGGCGAGATGGTGCCGTACGCCCACCGTGACATCAAGCCGGGCAACATTATGCTCACCGACGACGACACACCGATTCTGATGGACTTTGGATCGACTATCAAGTGCGTCCCGCCGCAAGGCGCAGGACACTGCTGCGAGGTGGGCTTGAATCCACATCATGCTGACCGATTAGGGCCCGGATCGAGGTGACGAGTCGGCAGCAGGCGCTCCTCGAGCAGGTGCGTACAGTCCTCGTCCCGCCCTAACTCCCCCCCAGGACATTGCGTCGGAGCACTCAACAATGCCGTATCGCGCGCCCGAGCTCTTCGACGTCAAGACAGGCAAAACGCTGGACGAAAAGGTCGACATCTGGTCGCTCGGCTGCACGCTGTACGCCGTTGCTTACGGGTTTTCGCCATTCGAGACCGACGGCAGCTCGATCGCCATGGCCGTGCTCTCGGGCCGCTACCGCCATCCGGGCGGGTACAGCGAAAAGGTGACCAAGCTGATCGATGCGCTGCTCGTTGTGGACCCCGAGGCGCGACCCGACATCCAGAAGGTCATCGAGCTCACAGAGGCGGCGTTGCGGGCGTAGAGGAGGCAGTAGGGCAAGGCCGAGCGAGGCAGAGGGCACGGCACGAGGTCTCATTTCTGTGTACAACGGAGGGAACAATATCTACAGGACAGCATAGTCGCGCGGGCGGTGCATCTGGGGGTAGACAGCGGGTGGCGCGGATGGCTGGCTGGTCAGTGGGACCCCTACCCCTTCGCTCGGCTATCATATACTCACATTACGGCTGAGCGCAAAGGTCGGGGAGAGCGGAGAGCCCAGTGGTCTTGGGAGCGTGGACGCAACGGACACTCGCGGCGGGGACGTTCTGTGTGCGCGCGTGAACGGGTTCAGGCGCGCCGCGGCGATGCGCACTTTGAGAAAGCTGCTCTCAGCCATGGACGTCGAGAGCGATCGGCTGTGCGGCGAGGGGTCGGGCTGCGCGGGGGATGGCAGATGCGCAATGTGTTCGTGAGCACGCGGTAACGCGGGGTGCGATGCCGAGTGCGGGGGCGGCGCCGGCTGCACATGGGTTACCCGCTCCCGCTCGCCACCAGCGTGGTAGCTGTGGCTGCCCTTCAGCATCCCAGGGCGGCGGGGCACCTCCAGCGGCGGCGACGGCGGCGGCGACGGGGTACGGGTCCAGACGCGCCTCCTCTCTGCCGCCGCTGCCGCCGCCGCCGCCGCTGCGGCCCCCTCCTCGCCCGTCGCTGTTCTGCGCCGCTCCGTGCCCTCTCCTCCCTTGTTGCTCTTGTTGGCCAGCTCGCGTGCAGCGGCGGCAAACAACGCTGCCCGTGACATCCCGCCCCCAGAGCCCGGCTCGGCGCTCTGCTCGCACCGCTCGTCCGTGTCCCGCTCCATGCTGCGGAGGAGGAGGTCGAGCGCGGACCCGGTCGAGCTCGCATGCGCGTGCATCGCGTAGATTGGCGCGCGGCGCTCGTGTTCCGGCTGCGCCTTGTCGCTGTTGCGCGAGTTGAGCGGCGCGTAGCTGTGGGGAGGTGCGCCGCAGCCGTACGGGGGTGCGTAGCCGTAGCCCGGGGTGCAGCTGTGTGAGTGGCCGTGACCGTGCCGGTGGCCGTGCCCGTGAGGGAGGCCGCCCGGCGGAGGTGCAGGCATGCGGGCATTGTCGACGCCGTGGCCGGTGCCATTACCTAGACCGTGGCCGTGGAACCCGCTGCTGTTGCTGTGGGGAGACACAGCAGGGTGCGGCGCGCTGCGGTACGCCCACGTCGGGGAGGCAAACGGGTGAGTCGCGGGGAGCGGGAGGCCGCGCTCCGGCCTCGGGTCATGCCGTCCGGCTGACGACGGGACGGGGATGGGGCGGCCGTGGTGAGCGTGAGCCGGGGCTTGCAGGTGGGAGTGCGCGGCGGGCGACGGTGCCGGGACGTGGCGATACATGTTGTGCTCGTTGGGATACGCGTAGCCGGGATCCCTGCCGCCGTGCGAGTGGGAGTGATAGCTGCTGCGATGGTGGCTCTCCCCATCGTAGGCGTAGTACGGGGGATAGTCTCGCGCGCACTGCGCACTCGCGTGCTGGGAATGCTGATAAAGAGGGGACGACGGAGCGCGTCGCGCCCGCGTCCACCGCTCGGCGTCCTCGAGCTCGTGCTCCCCCTCCATCCCACGCTCCCGCTCCCGCCGCCTCCCAGAGTCGTGCGACCAGTGCGACTTGTGCGACCGCTGAGACTTCTGCCGGGCCACGTCCGCGTACCGCTCGCGCTCCGCCGCGGGGTACCCCCCAGGCGGGGTCTGCGACTTGTGCGACCGGTACGACCGCTGCGAGTGCTGCCGCGCAACGTCCGGAGCACCCATCGGCGGTGCTGGACCCCGGCTCTTGTGGTGGCTCGCGTGCTGGCTCCCGCTCCGCCGGAGCCCGCGCTCCAGGTCGCGGTCGTAGGCTGCGCGCCGGTCCTCGTCTTCTAGCGCAGCGTACGCTTCTGGGATCGGTCAGACCAGACGGCCGTGCCGAAGCGCGCGGCCCGCGGCGCGTGCGCGGGCCTCACCTGATATCAGCTGAAAGCGCTGTGTCGCCTCGGGCTGCCCTTCGGCTACTTTGTCGGGGTGGCATTCGAGGGCGAGCGCGTGGTACGCTTTGCGGACTGCTGTCAGTGGGTGCGGGGTGGGTGTGGGCTCACTCTGGGCGCGCGTGGCGGTGCGTTCGACGCCGAGGACGTGGTAGTGGGTCGTCTCGTGCGCCGTCGCGGTCATGGCGGGCGACAGCAAGCGACCTGTGGTCTGGGGTCTGGGGTCTGGGGTCTGGGGTCTGTGGCCTGTGGCCTGTGGCCTGTGGCCTGTGGTCTGCCGGGCGGCGAGGGCGTGGTCGTCAGTGACTGTAATGGGATCCGGTAGTGTTCCCGCGCGAGATGGTTGTGAACAGGCAAGCGGCGCAGAGGACAGCGTCGCCGCGCTCGGTGTCCTTGCTGGCCTTGCCGCCAGCGTGGGGGGTGAGATGGCCGACACACGCGCACGGACACACTGTGCCGCGGGGGTCGAGAGTCGATGATAGCAGCGATAGCGGCGGGGTGGGGCTGGTGCTGCTGCGTCTTAGCCTGCGGCGAGGGCTGAGGCGGAGGCGTGAGGGGTGAGCTCGAGCCGTGTGTGAGTGAGCAAAGGCGAGCTGCACGACGGCCGACGAGCGCAGACTGTCGGCCACCACGGCTGCAGCCCGCAGCCCGCAGCACCCATCGGCGACAAGACGCGACGAGGGACCCCCGGCGCGATCGGGAGCGGCGCCGACGACGTCACCGACAGCGAGCGCGCCACTCCGCCGTCGGCGCACCCTGTGGCGCGGTACCGCCGCTCCCGGCGCTCCAGCGGCCTCGCGTCCCCCGCCGCCATGCATGCGCCACCGACACCCGCGCAGGGCAGCGGCGAAGGGCAGCGCCGAAGCGAGCACGGCCGTGTCCCCCGCGGGCCATCCCATCTCAGCCACGGGACGTCCCCTAGAATCTGGCTTGCCGTGCTGGAGCTTATCGCGCGGTGCCGAGCAGGCTTGCATGGCCGGGGACGGCGCTGAGACAGCGCGACCGCCGCCGCCGCCTCCGATCGCCCCGGCAGCAGACCACGGAGACAGGTCGGCGCGCCTGCCGAGAGGCTCCGGTGGGTGTCGACGTCGTGACCAGCGTTGAGCTCGGCGTCGCTGGCGAGCGTCGCCGGCGATGGCCAAGGACATGTCCGAGGGCAGCCTGACGGCGACGGGGCAACAGAGGTAGTTTGGTTTACGTAACATGGGTCTCCGAAGACGGATAATTGTTATGTAATAAAGGCACGTGGCAACTGTTTACCCAATGGAGAGGCGCTCATCGATTACGTATTGAAGACGCGTCGCCACACGCGCCCGTGTCAGACACGGCCCTCGCCGTCGGCGCAGCGTTGTTGCTCTCCTACCGTATTGTCGGGCTCGACGCAGCGACGGAGCGACGGAGCGACGCCGGGGTCACCATATGGGCTCAAGAACGACCGCGTATCGGCTCGGGCTGCGCGGAGGGCAGGTATTGCCGCGGCGGTCGTCGCACCGCGTTGGCCTCCGCCTCAGCTGCGCTGCCCGGCAGGACCGACCGGAGCGCCTGGAGGGACAGCGTGGTCAGCGGCGGCAGCGAAGAGCGGCGGCGAGGGGACCCCCGCGGTGTTGTGAGCGCTTCCAGCCCCGAGCGGCCGCCGTCGACCCCGCGCGACGCGCCCTTCTTGAACACGTTGCGAAGCGGGGTTTGCCCCTGCGCCAGCGGCCTCGCTTCGGCGTCGGCGCTCCGGAGGAGGCACTCGTGACATGGGTCGCGCTCGCCCGGGGTCCGCCGGCCGATGACACGGCTCAACCAACCTGTATTGTGCACGCTGCGGCTCCGCGCCGCCCGCGCGATCCCCCCCGAGTCGATCATGCGCGCCGACGTCGGCGTCACCTGCGTCCTGTACACCGGACACACCTCGGCGGTCTCCGTGTCGCTCCCCGACTCGGCGCTGCTCTCCTCGTCCGACTCGTCCCAGTCCTTGTCGAGGAACTCGGCGAGCATGCGCAGGGACCAAGGGCCGCGGGTCCACTCGGTCGTCATGCGGTCGTATGACGGGATGCGCCGCGAGCGCCGCGAGAAGAAGCCGATCTGCTGCGATGTCCAGCCGCCTGCTGCGTACGCTGGCGGCGGGACCAGCGCCTCGCCCGCCAGCACTGTCTCGAGCTGGAACTCGACGTCGGGGTCCAGGGCGCGCCGCACAAGGTACTTGTTGCGCCTGTCGCGCCCGTTCCACGCCTCCCACACCACCTGGCCGTTGAGGTAGACGCCGTACCCGCGGCAGTAGCTGCCTCTGGGCAGCTGCTGCTTGGTTACGATGCGGAACGACGGGGCAACTGCACGGGGTGTCGCGGCAGCCCACTGCATCGTGAACGCGTTGATAAAGTGGGGAGCCGGCTCGCCGACAGTATCAGGCTTCCACGTCTCGGACTTGTCGACTGCAATCTTGATCCCCGCCCGGAAGGCAAACTTCATCTTCTCGGCAGCTGTAACAGCGCGCAGAGGACCGTGTGGAGTCGCGTGCAGACCGGACTCGTCGGAATCACAATGACCTGCCTCGGGGACGACAGGCTGAGGTAGACCCACTTTGTCGACCCCAATCCGGAGCTGCTTGGTCGTCGCTCTGGTGCGCTGAATCCCTCCCATCGTCTGACGGAGACGAGGACGGGCCGCAACTTGTGCGACCTCGGGCACTCGGCCTTGATACCTTCTGTCCGCAACTGCGGACAACGACCCGCGGGACTGAACTGTCTCCGGCATGGTATGGATAGACTTCATGGTGGTCTTGGAGCGGAGAGGTCGCGGAGTGCGAGACGGCGACGGACAGCGAGTTAAGGGGCTCGACGCCGGCCGGCTCGGCTCTGCCAGCGCATCCAGCGCCGAGTGGGCTGGGAGATCATCCAGGACAGGGACCGTGGTCGGCGTCGTCCACCCTGGGATGCGCTTCCCAGTGGCCGGCTCGACCACCAGGCGGCCTTGCGACGTACGCTTAGGAGGCTTGTCCCCGACCAAGATGCACGGGACAAATTTCAGCGCGAGGTCGTCCCACGGCACCTCGTCTTCGTCACCTGTCCGCTCGCCGGAGGCCTCGGGCAACTCTGGCTCCTGCTCATCCAAAGTGTTGGCCGCAACCGCCTCCGAGATCGCAGGGAGCTTGTTCACCTTCTCAGCCAGCCTGGTCTCTTCCGCCCGACGGAACAACGCAAAGCGCTTCCACTTCGGCGTCTTGGACTCGAGAAGGTACGCGGGTGTTCCGGGCGGGACGTCGGTAACCGCCTCAAGGTCAAGAGGTTGCACTGTCTGTTCGATGAGCTCTCCATGCGCTCCCTGCACGTCAGCACCGCGCCCAGCAGTTTCAATCCGCCTACTCACAGGAAAGAGGAGGGCCAGCACTCGGCTCTCCTTGTCCATGCGCCGCATGGCCGGCGTGATGATCCCCGCACGCACCGGTACATCCCAGTGGCGCGGCAGGCCGTTACTTCGCAGCTTGGCGCGCACGATACCGAGCGGCGAGTCGACTGGCCCGTCGCAGCTGCGCTCCGCCTGCACGGCATGCAGCCGCACGATGGCAGCCAGCACGTCGCGCGCCGTGCCCCCGATCAGTTGCGCACCAGCCGCGACGCGCTCGAGGACCCACTTCTCCTCGCGGCGAGGTAGCGGAAGGCGCACCTCGCCGCTCGACTCGAGCGCTGTTGTGAACCAGGCCGCGAGACGCTGCCCCGCGTTCAACGTCACCGTCTGGAAGTGGCGCCACATGATTGGAAAGTGGGGAGCGAAGCGGTCGTCGGCGGCCAGGTCGGCCATGGCAGACGTGTCCGCCTCTGCGGCGATGGCTGAGAGAGAGAGGCGCTGAGAATAGTAGTGCTTGTCGAACTCTGCGCGCAGCGTAGGGTTGATCAGAATACTGAATGACACTGTGGTGTCAGTGGCGGTGGTGACTTTTCACTTACGGGCTAACAACCGATACCGCTCTTCCCCGCGTTTGAGGAGCAGCTCGTAGTTGTCACGATCGCGTAGCGCGTCGGGGTGGTAGACGACAGCTGCGGTGATCCAGGCTGAAGTAACTGAGGTCAGTGACGTCCACGGTTGCCCACTCACGTTTAACCATGTCGACGCAGGATGTTACGCCAAGAATGGCGTAGTAGTTCTCAAACCCTTCGGGGGCGGACATCGTGGAGAAAGGAGAAAGGAGCGGTGGAATGTAGAGCAAGTAAGAGTCAAGAGTTTGATGTTAAGTAGCTGGAATGGGACTTGGACATTGAGGCAGGGAGGATGGGTGGCATTCTTTCGTGCAAACATAGACAGGTTCCCGTTGCGCATATCCTGTTCGCACCTCTGGGTCACCCTCTTCGAAATGTCTTAGCACGGAGATGACAGTTTCAGTTCCAGACGTCAGAGAGTGACGGCCATGAGGATGGGCAATTGGAGAGGGAGCGACTGAAGAGTATGCGGTGCCAATACACAGAGCACTGTTGGATGTGATTCATCCATTGTTGATGTGTCACTCATCCACGCATTCTAACGCCGACTGTATCGGCTGTACATTCTCGACACCACCTCGACACCGCCTCCCGCTGCAACTCACACAAGTAACGCGCATTCCTCTCGTCATCTCATGAGGTTGTCGCCCATCATCTCATCATTCACCAGTGACAACTGGCAGTGGCCGTGAACACATCACATGTTGACATGGCGTGAACGGTGACAGCGCAATGTGGCAGTTTCTTCACGATTTTCATGATTTATTGGCATTTTTCAGTGTCAACTCCCCAGTCATCCTACACTTCCCCCGGAACGATTGCTGGACCATATCCCACATAAACGGTGCTAATTCTTCTGTACATTATGTTTATCACACATGCAAGGTCCGGAATCTGAAAGAATGGACGGCAGCGTACTCTCGGGGATGGCCATGACCTCCCATCTTGCCTGCACACTATTCTAGGCCGCGGGGACATGAGACGTCCTCTGACGCAGTCTCAAGATGCAGTCCATGGTGGATGGGCCTGGGCCCCTGTCGAGGCTATATAAAGCTGTTGGATCCACTATACTGTGTCCTTTGAGCGCACCGTCGCCAGGTCTGGCAGTGCTGCATAACGCCCGACTGCTTCCCTCTGAATCATGGCCAGCATTTGGCGGTGCTTCTCGACGTCCAAGAATCGCACCCCTTGCTGTCGGAAATGGACTTACACGACGCGGAGCCTTGGGGAGCTCATTTCAGCCAGACTATGTTGTGACTGAAACGAGCTTGCAACGTCCAATGCTGACACGAACAGCTCTACATTGTGTGTCAACTTGGAGACAACCTTCATGACTCATATCACCGCTCGCTTCTTACCTCTATCGGACCACGCCCTGTAGGTTTCTCACAGACACACAATGCCCTCACCACCCCCATCGGCCTCGAATGAAGGCATTCAGTCTTCCAACCTCGCCCAACGAAAGAGCCACACAGTCCAAGGCGCATCCAGTCCCAAGGTCGGCCCAGGACAAACCGTAGGGCATGGGAGCAGACATGTGCTTCTCAGTCGTCACTTTTATCGTCTCCCAGTCCCCCAGTTTCCTTTTATCTCCCTCTCTCTGTTCTCCTCTCATTCTCATCACTGTAGTCTATTTTCTCACTGTCCCTTTCTGATAATAGGACCCCATATCTTACTTTGACACTGGCTCGTGCTCTCACAGCGTGCCTTCCTTCAACTATGCCTTCGAAGTGGACTGCCGTAGGCTACTATGGACCTGTGAGCCAAGTCCGCACTCACCAGTCGTCCCAAGGTGATGAGAACGTCGACGGTGACGAAAGTTTCCACGAAACCCCAGTACAGTGTGCCATGTCGGTCCGAGACGACGGCGTGAGTGGCCAACAGCAACAGCTGTGAGTCTCTGCTCTCCCACCCCGCTTGTTGCAACCCAAGTTGATCTGGGTAGGCGTTAATGCCACTCGGAGGACCCAACTGGAGCTAGCCCCAACCGGTGGTGGCCGACCGCTGGCTATACTGCACACCAGACTGGAGGCTCCGCAGGCCCAGCCTTCAGCCGTCAGCACACCATGCACTCTTTCACCGGCTACCACACAGGCAACGGGTACCTGCTTTCACCGCCTCCGCCCATGTGGTACAACTATGGGTGGCACCATGTGGCGGGTTTCGCCAACGGTTGCGCGGACGCTTGGGGCTACTACCCCCTATTCTCCTGGGACTCGCGACCACCTAACAATGAGCGGCAAGCCTACTGTCAGAGTGACGGTAGCTCCCATGACTGCCATTTCCCATCTTCTCTCCTTTGCCTCGCATGCTGGGTCCAGCAGTTCCCCCAGCCCAACGATGTAGGCTCCCCAGTGAGGTGCACCCGCTCACCCGTTAGTTGTTCGACTCGTTGATCCGGACCCCTCAATTCTGGCCGGACGGGTATAGCCATTGCACCCGCTGCGGCTCTGAGGGACAATGGAAGGCGATGTACCCTTAGGTAACACGTAGTAGAGGTTCATTACTGACAAGTCAAGTCTGGGGTAGCGAACACGCCCAGGTGCCATGTCACGTACCACGTTGAAGTAAGCTTCATCGGAACCTAGTACACACTGACCTCTGGAAGTGAAGGATGACACGTCCGGCCCGCAGCACCGCGACCGTCGTTGAACTCTACTGTGGCGAGCCACGGAGATGTCTGGGGGTGGGCGATTGACCCGGCTGGTCCTCGGGAGATGGGCAACCTGGCATTCGAGGAACATTTTGGAGCCACTACCGCGTGCTCCAACCCATTAGCAGTAGATCAGTGTCAGTAGTAGCAGATGTCAGACGATAAAAATGCAACATGGACGTCAGGCGCTACCCCCGCGAGGATCTACAAGTCTACCTAGCTGTGAGCCATCCACGTGTCCTCCCCCTCCTTCTTGGGCTCTGCCACCCCGTTGCCTGTCGGCACCGCCGCGGCCGCGGGCTCAATGCGTAACCGCTCCTTCTCCGCGTCGTCCTGCTCGCGTTCCGCCCGCGACCGGCGCCCCTTGGCAGGCACGCCGGCATACTTGTCCCGCATGCGCTCGTAGCGCACGCGCTGCTCGCGCGACACGGACGCGCGTGTCTTGTTGGCCGCGACGGAGAAGTTGTCCAGCGACACGTAGACCTGCTCCTTTGGCAGCGCCGTGGCGTTAACGTCGCTCTCGAATGCGCCCATAGCCTCGAGCGCGCTGCGGAGCGCCAGCGATGCCGCCTCGCGCACGAGCGCGGCAATGTCGGCGCCGGAAAAGCCGTCGCACGACGCAGAGGCCACGATACCGGCGATGCCGGTCCACTCGGCCTCGGCGATGGGTGTGCGCTTCGTGTGCGTGCGCAGGATCTCGATGCGCTCCGGGGGAGACGGGAGGTCGACGTACAGCAGCTTGTCGAGACGGCCGGGACGAACCATGGCGGGGTCGATCATGTCGGGGCGGTTGGTGGCACCAATGACGTACACCGCCTTGCGTGAGTCCAAACCGTCCAGTTCGGTGAGGAGGGTGTTGACCACGCGTGCAGACGATTCGGACTGGGGTCAGCGTTGGCGAAGAACCGGTGGGCTCACCATTGAATCGTCACGACGGGGGACCAGGGCATCCAACTCATCAAAGAAGATGACGCAAGGAGCAGAGGCACGGGCACGGGCAAACACTTGGCGGACCGAACGCTCGCTCTCACCAACATACTTGTTGAGAAGCTCGGGGCCCTTGACGGAGATGAAGTTGGCGCGGCTCTCATTGGCGACAGCCTTGGCAAGCAGCGTCTTTCCGCAACCGGGCGGGCCCCAGAGAAGGACGCCCGAGGGGGCGTTGATGCCGACAATGGAGAAGAGCTCGGGGTGACGAATGGGCTGCACGACCGCCATGTGCAGCTCGTCCCGAACGTTGCCGAGCGCACCGACGTCGGCCCATGTGACGTCGGGCACGGTGGCAAATCCCTCGCGCTTGGCTGAGGGCTGGACAATCTTGAGCGCGGCGACAAAGTCGCTGGGTTGAAGAAGGACATCGGAGAGCTGATCGGGGGAGAGCGGTCCGGGGTGGGTGTTGAGGAACCGTGCAATCGGCGTCGTGAGAACGGACGACGGGAGGGACGAGAACGGCCCGTCGTCGAGCTGCATGTTCTGCATCGCCTCGTCCGTGTCCATCGGGCCGGAGAGGTCGTGGAAGATGCGCTTCACCGCAATGACACCCGCCTCGGTGGTCAGCGCTGTCAGGTCGGCACCGACGTAGCCGGGAGTAGCTTTTGCGAGCCATCGGATGTCGACCTCGGGGGATAGTTTGAGCTCTTTGCAGAGAACGCGAAGGATTCTGATGTCAGCCTGGGAAGGTACATGACCGTGAAGGCATACGACCGCGAAGGCCCACGACTGTGGAGGCACACGACAGTAGAGGCACACGACCGACTCACTCCTCTCGCCCCTCGACCGTGGGGACGCCCATCTCAATCTCGTGGTCGAAGCGTCCTGCACGGCGCAGCGCGGGGTCAAGCGAGTCGGGACGGTTGGTCGCACCAATCATGACCACCGGCTTGTCCGACGCAGCCAGGTCGTCCATGCAGGTCAGGAGCTGCGCGACAATTCGGCGCTCCATTTCGCGCTGCGCCGTCTCGCGCTTCGGCGTAATCGCGTCCACCTCGTCGAGGAAGAGGATGCACGGTGCGTGTTTCTGGTATCAGACTAGATTCTCCTGCAAAGCTCTCACCTTGGCCTCGTCAAACGTCTCGCGAAGCGCACGCTCCGACTCGCCGCTCATGCCCGACACGATACTGGGCGCCGAGACGGTGATGAAAGGCAGCCCCAGCTCGCCAGCCAGACAGCGGACGAGCTGCGTCTTTCCGCCGCCGGGAACTCCGTGCAGGAGCACGCCCTTGGGCCGCGGAACACCCGTGTACACGTAGATCTCGGGGTGCAGCAACGGGAGTGCGACCGTCTCGAGCAGCTGCGTGATCTGCGCACTCAGGCCACCGAGCTGCGCCAGCCGGTCCTCTGGCGGCGCGTACTTTTCTGCCGAGTTGTCAATCGTCCGCCGCACGCGCTTCTTCCGCGGCTCCGTCCGGGACGCGACGGGGGTCTCGCTCCCGGCGTCTGGTGTCGCCGCGCCGTCGCTCCCGCCGGGGGTCGAGGTGCCGTCGGTGGCGTCTGCGCCTGCCGAGTTGAGGCCGACGGTTTTCCGAAGGCGCTTGCGCACCGCCGGCGCCTGGGACTGAGTGCCCCACGCCGCGGTGATGGACGCGTTTAGGCTCTGGCCTGGTGCTCCTGGGACCCGCGGGTTCATGGTGGTATTGAGGATGGGATGGAGAGCGATGGACAAGACGAGCAGGTCGTCCGTCCCAAAAACCGACCGCGAACCTCCACCGGGGGTAAAAATGCCGTGTATTTGCATTTGCCACCATTATCACGCGATTTCCGTCCCTCGACGTGCTTGACGTCCGTCTTGCATCCTGCATCATCCTCCGTCTTCATTCCTGCATCATCCTCCGTCTCCCCCTCCATCACCAGGCCCGCAGCATCCAGAATGACAGACGACCCGTCGCCGAAGCGCGCAGCCTCGCCGCAAAAGACAATGTACGACGGAGACCAGGAGGACGCACCGGCGCCAAAGTGGGTACAGATCGTGCCGCGACTCGTGGACGGCAATGGCTGACACCCCAGGCGCGCGCGGACCATCAACACGGAGGAGCGCGCTCGCAGCAAGCGTATGTTTGGTAGCCTCCTCGGCACCCTGCGCAGGTTCCAGGACGACGACAAGAGCAAGCGCAGTTCGCAGGCGGTGAGCCCTTTGCAACGCGCGCATCCTTGGCCCAGCTGACACGCCGTAGGCCCGCCGCCGTGAGGAGACGTCGCAGCGCATCGCCGCGCGGCTTGCGTCCGAGACGAACCTCATCCACAACATATCCGCGACCGAACGCGAGCTGCGCACCGTCAAAATCGCCGACGAGAACGCCGCCTATGTCCTCGAGCACCGCCAGGTTGCAGTGAGTCGCGCCGCGCAGTTCCCACGGCGAGCGGCCACCCCGCCGACGTCCCGCGCTGTCGCACACACGCTGACCCTCCAGCTGACCGCCCGCCACACGTCGCTGCGTGTGTCGGGGCGATACCTCCACACGTCGGTTCCCAGCGTTGATCCCGTGTTTGACTCTGTGCTCTTTGCGAGGGCGCCAGTCCCCGTTGCCCGCGGCCCCAGTAAGACTGCCGGCGCGGTTCCCCCGCTCTTCTTCGTGAGTCCCCCGCAGATCCGCCAAGGCGCGCAGAGTTGAGATCTTCCCGTTGTCCTTTGTCGCTGACCAGCAGCTGCCAAAGATTCTCTTGCCGGAACAGGAGGAGACGCTGCGCGCGCAGGAGCGCGAGGTGGAGCGTGTGATCGACGAGGAAAGTGACGCGCTGCGCGAGGACAAGGCGGCCCAGGCGGAGACGGCGGCGCAGAATGCTGACAAGATTGCGGATCTGACGGCCAAACTCCAGCACCTCAAGGAACAGCAGGCTGCCGTGGTGCGTGGCGAGGCGCGTGGGGAGGTGCGTGCCGAAGCGCGTGGCGAGGCACGTGGAGAAGCGCGTGATGAGGCGCGTGGTGAAGCGCGTGATGAGGCGCGTGGTGAAGCGCGTGGGGAGGTGCGTGGTGAAGCGCGTGGCGAGTCGCGTGATGAAGCGCGTGGCGAGTCGCGTGATGAAGCGCCTGGCGAAACCCATGGCGGGTCGAGCGTGCGTGGAAGCGAGGGCGCCAGCGTCGCGGCACCACCGGCAGACCGCGAGTCGCCGCAGCCCGAGTCGCCCCCGCGGTCAGCAGACAGAGGGAGGCTCGCAGACGGCGACGAGGACATGGAGGTCGAGTACTGAGGTCGGGTACTGATTTGTATATGTACGGCATGGGACATGCATTCATCATTAATCTTTACCCGTAATTGCGGTGGCTAACCCGCGTGCTCGACAATCTCGGTGATGAGCTTGCCATTGACGACCTTGCTCCGCATCTGCTCGGGGACAGGGCTCTCCTTGTAGTCGCCCTCGTCCCCGGCGGGGATGGAAATGTTGAGCGCCGACGTCTTGGATGTGATGATCTCGGTGACCTCGGCGCACTCCTTGGAGAGGTATACCTGGCCCGAGTCGGTGTTGTCGATCTGGATTGTGGGGATGGAGCCCGTGATCTGCACCTCAAAGCTGGGGGACGACGTGATGCTCAAGCTCGAAACGGCACTGTCAAGCACGAGCGATGTCTTCTTGCAGTTGACCATTGTGATGGCGTTGATCTTGCCGAGCACTTGCACGACCGTGTCCTTGCAGCCGAAAAGGTGGACCGTGTGGTGGATGGCTGTCTCGCTAATGACAATGTTGCGGTTGTCCTCGTGGTACTCGACAATCCACTTATTGCCGTCCTCAAGCTCGGTCTTTGGCGGCTTCTTGGCCGGTTGCTTGGTGAAGCCGGCCGGCTTAGCCTTGATGGGCGGCGGGGATGCGCGGCTCGGCGACTTGGACCCGGCGGGGACCGGGACGTGGCCGCGCAGCTCGGGGTTCTTGTGCGTCTGCATCGACGAGTCGACCTTGCGGAGGCCGGAAGTGATGGCGCCACCCTTGTTGAGGTCGGCGAGGAGTGCGGCGTGGCCGCCGCCGCCGCCGCCACTGGAGGTCGAAGCAGCAGCAGGAGGGGGAGGGGGAGGAGGAGCAGGGGCCGCGGGCCCGGCGGCAGCGGAGGGGACGGACGACGGCGCAGCAGGGCCCTGGATACCGTTAGTCCCCAAGTGATATTCTAGGGTCCTACCTTGGGATCCCACACAACACCGGTCGTGTGCCACTGCTTGACATACTTTTGCAGCGCGACAATGACGGCCGAGAACGAGCGCGCCCATGTCGCGACATCGGCGTTGCTGGATTGTCAGTGCGGCACACATCCGCGCTCCACAGTCCACCACTCACGTCTCCTTGAACTGCTTGACCGCACGGTCCACCCAGAACTGCGTTGCGTCCTTCATCTCGCCGACGTACGGCGCAGGCGCGGGCTCGACCTGCACCCATCCCCACGCACCCGCGCCCTCGCCCAGGACCGACAGCGGCGCACCCCACTCGCGGCCCTCCTTACCGCGGCCAAGCTTGTCCTTGGCCTCGACGATTGCACCGATCGCGTCCGCCTGCGGCTTAAGCAGGGGCATGAGCGCCGTCATTGCTGGCTTTTGCACGACAGACGCCATCTTCAGGTAGTCGAGTTGCGCCTTGACGAGCGGCTCGTACAGGAGCGACTGCGGTGAGCGCTAACCCTCCAGAGGTCTCCTCCACTCACACCCTGCTCCACCACGCCGCCGACCTTTTTGGCGTTCGCGATAAACTCGGCAAACGGCCCCTCGACAATGTCGGTCGTGTACGCCTTGACGGCAGGGGTCACCTGTTCCTCGGCGGGCGGGGGCGGGGGCGGCGGCGGCGGGGGCGGTGGCGGTCCCCCGGGAGACGCAGCGACAGCCCCATCGGCGGCAGCCGCCGCAGCACCCGCGCCGCCGGCCGCGAGCGCCGAGCCAGGGGAAAGCGCGGCCGAGAGGTTGCCGTGCGCGGCCGAGGTGGGGGAGCGGAGCGTGCTCTGCGAGATGGCCGCCTGCTGGGTGACGGCAACGTCCTCGAGGCGCGACGTCACGGCTGCTGGTCAGTGGGCAGCTCCTTGCGGGGTACCAGCGCGAGGAGCTGCGGCCATTCGTAGAGGACCGCGGCTGACCTACCCTCGAGACGCTTGCTGCGGGTCAGTGCGACGCGTGTCCGCGGACTCACATGATGGTGCTGAGCGAGTGGAGGCCCTGGGGCTGCTGCGCCTGGGCCATGGTGGTGGATGTGGGGGTGTTCTGGGGTGAGATGGACTGCAATGTCGCTGCTGCTCACGGGATGGGAGCTGGGATAGACGAGAGAGAGAGAGAGAGAGAGAGGAGAGTTGTCGGGATGATGGCGCGGTGGATGGCGGCGCCTCGCGAGTGATCGTCTGCCTCCCACGTCACAGCGCGGTGCTTGTTGGATCCGCCCGCTTTATGTACCACGTGTATCACATGTGTGATGCACGTGTGTTTAGTTGCCGATTCGGGGACCGGCCCGGCCGTCCCGGGGACCCCTCGGCGTCCTAGCCCACTCAAACGCCGACCCCGGAGGACACAGAGACAGGAGGGCAGTGCACACGGCATGGATCTCGAAAACGGCCGCGGGATGACGGATGGGGGAGAGGGGCGGAGTCGAGGGGCGGGGTCGAGGGCGGCCTGCAGGGAGCGGGGAGCGACCTCCCTCCGCGCTGTGCCGGAGGCGGCGGAGGCACCACGCCGTCGTCCCCGTTGCGAGGCTGCCCTCCTGTCAGGGCGGCCGGGAGTGGAGAGGCAACCCAGTGTTTCAGAGTCGATAACCGCCGGCAGACGCTGCGAGGGCTCGCAGCTCGCAGCAGTGGAGTGCCTGTGAGCCCCATGTGCTCACTTGGCTTGCGTCGTTCTTGCGTAAGGCCCCCCCGCACGGCCGCCGCGGAGCGTTCAGCACCATCACATTGCTCATGAGGGACCGGACAACACGGCGCGACCGTCATCCGTCACTCCTCTCATGACCTTGTCCCCTCCTCTCCACACACGGCATGGGCTTCGGTAACCGGAACAAGGACCGTCTCCACGTTGCGCTCTTCGACCGCGGCGACGCGAACAAGAGGTGCGTCGGCGCACGGCGCCGCATCGCGACCCGCGCGCTCACTGACACGCACACAGCTTCCACTGGGGCCTGTGGTCCGCGCCGAAACGACACACGGGATGGCAGTACGGGACGCTGTACCACGCGACGGACGGGCCACCGCGGCGCGGCGAGTGGCGCTACGAGACGTGCACAACGGGGACGGGTGTCACGGGCAAGGCGATCGCACGCGTCCTCGTCGGCAAGGTGCAGGACACGGTGCGGCTGGCAGCGACGCTCGGCACCGTGCCGCTGCCTGACCCGCCGAACAGCCGTCTGTGGGTCGCGGCGGCGCTGGGCGCGCTCGCCGCCACGCCGGGCGTGCTCGGGACGTGCGACCTCGACTGGCCGCACATTGAGCGGTGCTGCGTCGACTTTGCGCGCGACGTGTTTGCCTCTGGCACGATGAGCGAGTACTGGGTTGCGACGTGGTCGCTGCTCGAGGACCGGCAGCTCGTGCCCGAGGACAAGTAGAGGCGATTGCGGCTGCGCCGGGCGCGAGGTGGGTGCTCGCCGTGCCGGGCTCGGTGGGTGCCCCCGACCCCTTTGTTTATAATCCATGTACACTACGTCTCCATCTGTAACATACGTGGCCGCCGTCTGGGAGCCCGCTCAAGCGGCCGTCCCCGACATAGATGCAGTTATGTCCCAAGTGCCGATGCCGCAGAGTGACATGGATGGTGTCGGGCTCCCCGAGCACGCGGGCACTGGCCCGTCATGGCACCGCGTCTCTGAAGGAGCTCCCAGACGCTCCCAGAAGCCCCATACACTCCCAGGACATCCCAGGACGCGGCAGCCGTGTCTCACACTCCCAGGTCGACGGTGCCGAACCAGCCCCGTCGCCTGGCGGTTCCTAACTCTCACGCACAGCCAAACACCGCGAACCTTGAGGCCGGGCCAAAGGACCATTGTCGCTTCACGTCCGCAACGTCTGGCAACGCCCTCTGCGGCAGCTGTTTACAGAATGCTGCGACACTTCGCTGCCAGCCTGGTCCTCGTCTCGCCTCGGCAGGGGCGATAGGGGATGTCCGCTGGCGTCTGCTGCGCAGTGGTCTCCTGCATTCTCGAACACCAGACGTCCCTGCCTCGCCGTCGCTGGCCTCGGTGGGCGGGGGTGCCTCGGGTGACACTCTTCGATCGCTAGCTTAGCGAGCTGTGCTTGAGGGAGCACTTTGGAGTAGCCTCAGTTTGGAGGAGCGCACAGGAGAGCACCCTCCCTCAGCTGCACAGCTGCACCTTGTGATCACCGTAGGGGGACGGGGATTGAGCCCCCCGGGGCCATCAATGTCTCCGCCCGGCGCCGGCCACTGCGATGCTGCGACAGCGGGACTGGTGTTTAGATGGTAGCATTGCCAGCCGCCGTGTTCGGTTCGACATCGTCGGGCTTTACGCCTCAATGATGCATGAGCCTATGTGGTGCAGTCCGCAGCCCGAGAACCGGCACCCTGCGCCGCACCCTCCCCCTCTCTGCCTCTCCTCCTGCCGTACGTCCCCTCCCACTGCCGCAGACTGCAGCTGCAGGCGCCGACGTCGGGGATACACCCGTAGCCGTCTGTTGTCGACATTGCGCCGATCTGTGCCGCGTCGCCATCGCGGCGATCCGGCGATCCGACGATCCGGCGATCCGGCGATCTGTTTGTTTAGATCGACATCGCCGACGACGTCATCCACGTGATTCCCTCCGCCGCCCAAGCCGACGCCGACCGCTGGCGCCGGGAGAGTGTGGTCGCAACGTCCGCGGCGGCGCTGCGGCGCTACGGCAGCGACGGGCACACGCGCCTCACCCCCGAGCCACGCCGCACGACCGACGACATGCGTGCGTCACCGCAACCACCAGAGTGGAGGCGAGATCCAGCCGCCGCCGCGGCGCCGCTGCCGCTGCCGCGGCTGCCAAGGTTGCTGCCGAGCAGCCCAGCAGCGGACCAGCATCTGCATCCGCGCGGATGCAGTGACTGCTGCGCGGCCCCTGGCGTGTCGGTCCCGCCGCCGGGCGACATTCTCGGCATTCACGTCACCGCGGCGCGCAGCTGCGGACAAAGGGAGCGCCGTCCGCGATCAATTCTCCGCGGTTAGCGGGGACAGCTACGTATCCTGGCGGAACGCCCGGCACGGGTTGCGGCGTGCGCACCCAGCTGATCGTTCCTTGGTGGCCATGGCAGTTGTGGGAGAGCCACTCGGGCTGAGCGAGCTCCCCGGGGGGGCCCTGGCGGCTGCCGGCCACCTGCCGGGTCTCGGACTCGGCCTCGGCAGGCCGAGGCCGCCGCTCCGTACAACGAGCGTACAGCCGCACGCACTCCCAGATCTGGGAGGGCGGCGACGGCAAACGGAACAAACCTGGAGCACCTCCGACTGTGCTGTTGCCGCGACGCCACGGGTGCGAGGGGATAGATGATGGGAGATGGGAGAGCTCGACGAGGGGCCAGGTGCCACCGTGGAACATGGGCCTGGGACAACAGCAAGATCACAGGGGCATGCACCACGCCAGGACGGTTCCCAGTGGCCGTCGTCGCTGGACACCCGGCGTCCTGCCGCCTGGCGGGCATGCCAGTGAGGAGATGAACGGTTGCCGTATCAACCCAGAGTCTTGCGCCACATTGCCACACCCAGTGCGCGCTTGCTCCTTAGCTGTGGGTGGGGACCCGTCCGACGTCCAGCCTGTGCGCAATCCGCCTCGCTGGGGTAGAGTAAGGCTCGGGCTCGATGGAAGGGGCCCATTGTCACAGCTGGGCAGCGGGCAGCGGGCAGCGGGGAGCCGGGGGACAGCGACGGCGACGAAGCGCCGGACCAGAGCGGAATACCCGCAGCCGGCGCGACCTCGGGGGCATCGCAACTTGCTCATATGCCAGGATTCCATATGTTATACAAGCACCTGCGGACGGTACCACCGCAGGCGGACGCGCGCGTCTACACTCGTCTGCGCTCTACGCGTCTAAGGTCTACAAATTAACAAGTCGTTGCGCGCCACGAGCGGCATTTTAGTGGGAGCCGCTGGGCTTGAGGCGGAGGCTCTTGTCCTGGGTGACTGCGGGTGTGAGAACGTGTCCTTGGGCATGCCGCCGGGCGACTCACGGTGCTTGCCAATCATGAACAGGGAGCCGCAGCAGACAATGGAGACCATGACGACGAGGGGGTAGACGTCGACGGGGATGTCTACGGCTGTCAGCGCGGGGGAGCAGGGGCGCGCAGAGGGCGCGCAAACGGCGCCTCCATACTCACTCTTGGCAAACGGCCACAGCTCGTCGGTGCCCTGCTCGACCTTCTTGGCCGCGGGGGCAGCGCTCATCTGGCGGCGCGCGAGCATCGAGCGGGACGCGGGCGCGCGGGCGACGGGGCGGACAGCGGCGCGGGCGACGGTGCGGGCAACACTGGAGGGGAACATTGTGGGGGGGTTGTGGCTGGGGCTGGGCAAAGGCCGGAGGCGCGGGGGTACAAGTGACTGACAAGAGTTCGGAAGAGAGCTGATGGGCAATCTCTGGCATTCGGAACGCGCTTCTTATAGTCGCCGACTGTGCGCTCGAGTGCGGCCTGCGTTGGCGATGGGGTGGCCCTGCGCTGTGCCGCGCAGCGTCCGGGAGCCTGCTCTCTGTGGCCGCTGCCCTCTGCCCGCTGCCTCTGCCCGCTGCCTCGCTACCGCGCACTGTCCCATTGTCCCCCACAGACCATTGTCCCCCACAGACCATTGTCCCCTCGCGGCGACGAGGCCAGCCGCAGCGTTATCTCCAGCGTTATCTCCAGCGTCCTCCGCGTCCTCTGCGTCCTCCGCGTCCTCCGCGTCCCTCTGTGCCCGAGCTATTGTTCGCCCGCGGCAGTGGCCCCGTCGACGCACGCGCGCACGAGGCTCTGCGCACCTGGCCCATGCACCCAGCGGCACAAGAACAATAATCAACAACATCCGAGAGGCCGCCGGGCTGCCCTGGCGCGGCCGTTATTGTTCGCCGGAACGGCCCGGCGGCAGCTGCGGGTCCCCGACGCCGGCCTGTGCCGAGCACCGCACGCTATTGTTCGTGCGCGGCCCATCGAGCACCCACTCGCGACGTGCCCATCGAGACCCACTCGCGACGGCGCGACATGCACCAGCGCGCGGCGCAGCGTCGCGTTGTGTCCACGCATCCGTCGCAGACGGCGCCGACATTGGCCCCACGCGATATCGGGAACAATAGCGCGCACATGGAAATGAAATGACAGAATTACAACCCGGTCCGTCCACCGCGCGTGGGAGGGAGCAACAACAACAACCTACAGAGTGCTGGCCTGGCCCAAGGCAGTCGCCAGAGATGTCGCGAGCTGTCGCGAGCTGTCGCGAGCTGTCGCGAGCTGTCGCGAGCTGTCACGAGCTGTCGCGAGCTGTCGCGTCGCGACCGATCGTCGCGGCAGCGAGAGCACGGCTAGTCATCTCGGATACGTTCCTGGCGATCGCGATCTACTCCATCAGGCGCGCGCCTCGCCATCCACACCACGGACGTTGCCGGCGGCAGCGTCGGCGGGCGCGTCGAGCGCGGCGAGCACGGCTAGCGCGGCGAGCGCGCCTTGTGCGCCTTGTGCGCCTTGCACTTGCCGTCTTGCTGCCAGATGCCCGCTCCCTCACGGCCCGCGCCGCACCCGCTCCACCACACCGCCCAGCTAGACCCCCGCCCGCTCCACCTCCAGACCCAGTTCAGCAGGCCCCCCCCCACCGAAGCCCGCCCGGCCCACCTCCAAGCCAAGCTTGCGGCCCGCCCAAAACTCCCCCTTGACCGGCAGCCCGCCAATGCCCAGCACGCCCCCGATGCCGACGTCCGCCTGCACGTCCACCAGCCCCGCAATGCCCGCGGTCGCGCCGCCCTTGAAGACGATCCTGGCGACAAAGTCCGAGAGCACGCCGTCGCGCCCCGGCAGGATCACGAGCGGGAGGTTGGTAAACGCGGCCCGCACCTCCGGGCCCCCTTGCGGGCCCGTGGCGTGCGTCGTGGACGGGAGGTAGTAGTCCGGGTGGATGCGGCCAAACGCGCGCGGCGGGGGGTGGTCGGGGTCGTACTCATCGTCGGCATCCGCGTCCACAGGCCCGTTGTAGATGAGCACGTCCGGCCTGAGCGCGCTGACGTTGAGCACGACCCGGTGCATCTGCCGAGGGAGCTCGAGCTGCGCGATAACTGTGCCGTTGGCGACCATCTGCCCGCTGCCCTGCCCGATCTGCATGTCCTCGATCGTGACGCTCTTCACAATGTCGGGCCTCTCGTCCGGCGCGGGGAAGACGAGGTCGAGCGCCAGCGACGGCAACGAGTCGAGGACCCACTGCGGGGGAGACTCGTGACCCGCAGGCATCGAGTTCATGCCGCGGACGACGATGGGGTTGTCCCGGCCCTTGAGAAAGTTTTCCAGAAACGCGTCCAGCGCATCGCCTGACGCGAGGTCGACAATGTCGCCCTCGATCAGGAGGTCAATGCTGTGTGGCGTGACCCTGGCGGGCGTCGCGACAACCTCGGCGATGGTCGCGTGCTCGGCCCCGATCTGGATCGCAAACGGGAACGCGAACGGGACGCTGCGGAGCGAGGGGTTCGGGACGGACGCGGTGGCGGTGATCTTGAGCTGGTCCTTGTCCGTCGAGAACGAGTAGTCGTTCAATGTCACAAGCTTGGAAAGGTCTAGGGGGGTGCCGGGCGGTGGGAGGTTCGGAACGGGGGGGACTGGTCCGTGAGCAATCCTAGAGATTGAAGGATGTGGGAACTTGGGGCCTCAGCAGTGCGGACAAGTTGCAGAGATGGGGCCCAACACTTACCTTGGACAGCGAGCGGCACGGCAATGTCGGACTGGTCAATGACGGCCCACCGGCTCCACCATGCACCGGGGATGCTCGCCTGTGCGTCGGGGACGTCGACCACAACGTCGATTGTGCCGTTCGCCCACGTTTGCTGGCCCCACGTCCACAGCTCACCCGCCGGCGCGAGCGGGCTGCCCACCGCCTCAATCGCGATGGGCACCAGCGCGCCGCCGCGGGTGAGCGGCACGATCACATCCTGTGGGATGCTGACGTTCAGCAGCGGTATCCCGGCGCTTTTGCCGCCCCCGCTGCCGCTCGAGACAAGCACCTGCGGGATGGAGAGGTGGACGGCCTGGGTCGGGAGCGCGCCCAGCACCGCGTGGGCGCTGCTGCGCCGCAGGCCCTCCCACCAGCCCGCCCCCCGGCGCCCATCCACCGCCAGCGCGCGGTCCACGTCCACGCCGCCGCGCAGCGTGAGATTAATGTGCACGCCGTCCGGCAGCACGTTGAGGATGTCCACGCGCGGGTCCTCGTACACAAACGCCGTGTGCAGGTCCCGCTTCTCCATGTCGGTCGGAACGAAGGAGAGCGCGAGCAGGACGACGAAGACGGCGACGCCCAGGACGAGCGAGTACAGCACGACGAGCACAGCGAAGCGCCGCGAGCGCGCACGCGCGGGCGCGGTGGCCAGCTCGGACGTGTCCATTGCGGTCGACGCGGACGAGTCGGAGGCAACGGAGCGGACGGATGCGGCCGCGCCGGAGCCGCCGCCGAGGAGCGGGGTGCGCTCCGAGACGGGGTCCGCGCGGTCCTTGCCCTTGCCCTTGTTGTTCGGCGGCATCGTCGGAGTTGGAGAGAGAGGTTGCTGATGGAGAATGGTGTGGATGCAAGACGAGGCGCCGTTTTGCCACCCGATGCAGAGCGCGAAAACGACGTCATACAGCCGACGACCCGCGCTCGCTCTCTCGTCCACTCTCCATCTCTCCACAATGACCGCAGCACCAGCAGCAGACGTCTTCCAGCCGCCGCCGCCGGCGTCCCTCGCAGGCCGCGGGCGCGTCGCCACGCTCGGTGCGCTGCCGCCCTGGTGGTGGACCCACTGACGTGCCGCAGGCCAGTTCATCATCGACCACTTCGAGGCGCAGGGCGGCGTCAGCGAGCAGGCGGTGGGTATACGCGGGCCGACTGCGGGACTGCGCGGCAGACGGACTCTGTCCCGTTCTGCCGGATGCGTCTGCGCTCGCGCTGCGCGGGGTACGCACTACCGATGCCGGGGCGGGACTGACGCGTTGTGCAGATGGGCGGCGGCGGGCTGTACGCGGCGACGGCGGCGCGTCTGTTCCTTCCTCCGCGGCACGTCGGCTACATCGTCGACGTCGGGGACGACTTTCCCGACGCGTACCGCACGACGCTCGAGGGGTTCGGCGACATGGTGTGGTTCCGCAACCGCAAGGGCAAGACCTCGCGCGCGCTCAACCAGTACTCGGGCGCGCGTATCGGGTGCGGCTAGGCCCCGCGGAGAAGACGTGTGATATGTGTGTGCTGACACGACGCGCACAGCGAGGGACAGCAGACGTTCACGTACCTCTCGCCGACGCTTCCGCTGACGCCGTTCGACCTGCTGCTGTCGCGCTCGCCGTTCAGCAAGCCGCCGCCAGAGTGGATCCACGTCGTGTGCGACGTGCCGCGCGCGTCGGCCGTGACCGCCGAGGCCGACTCGTTCCGCGGCTCGGGCTGGAAGGGGCGTTTGGCGTGGGAGCCGCTCATTCGGGTGTGTGCGGGTGTAGCCTGTGCGGGGCGCGCTAACGCTGCGAAGGCGGAAAGCGAGTTCTCGACGAGTACATACGTCGCGTTGGCCCGCTCGTTTGCAGTGTTCAGGTGCGCGTGTCCCGTCCCGCGGGTCTTGCTTGGGAGCTAAAGCCAGTCCAAACCACCTTGAGCTGCAGATGATACTAGGCGACACCGACGCCGATGTCGAGACGGCCGCCCGCCTGTTCCACGGACACCTCGTCGTGTCCCCCGGCCCGATCCCGGCGGTCGTCGTGCGGGCCGGCAAGGACGGCGCGTTCGTGCTGGCTCCGGAGTGGACGGGCTGGGTGCCGGCGTACTGGCAGGCGGGCGACGAGGCCTCGACGCATGTGCACGATGTCACCGGCGGGGGCAATGCGTTCCTAGGCGGGCTGCTGGCGGGGTTGTTCATCACGGGCGGCGACATACGTGCGGGTGAGTCCCAGTCCCGGGTGGCCAGCGCGAGTGGGCAAGCGCTGACTCCAGCATCGGTATATGGTGCGACCGCGGCGTCATTTGCGATAGAGCAGCGCGGCGCGCCGGTGCTGACCAAGTCACCCGGCGGGCATGAGCTGTGGAACGGCGTGTACCCGTGGGACCGGTTGCGGAGCATGGGGCGGCGACTCGACGCGCTCTAAGCTGAGGCATCCGACGACAGTCTGCAGCTCGCGGGCGGGGGACGCGTGTAGCGCCACGCTCCTCTCTCATCCACCGTCGTGGCTGCAAGGAGACAGACAGTGGCTGCGTGCGCAGCCCGGGACAATAGAAACAAAAGTACTGGTTCATACACGAAGAAAGCGCAGGGGATAGTTACAGCATTCACGAGGGGTGCACCTCGGAGAGAACGAAGAACGGAAGAAGAGGGAGAAGAGAGAATCGCTGCCCGCCCGGCGGGGCTCACGCCTTGGCCCCCGGCTTGGCAATCTTGCCGGTGCCCTTCTGGCCAGGCTTGGTGAGCAGATTCCTGTTGATGTGGGGCAGCACACCGCCACCCGCGATGACGGCCTTGACGAGCATGTCGAGCTCCTCGTCGCCGCGGATCGCGAGCTGTAGGTGGCGCGGCGTGATGCGCTTGACGCGCAGGTCCTTGGCGGCGTTTCCTGTGGGGCTGTCAGGCTGTGCCGTGCGACCGCGGCTGCGGCTGCGGCTGCGGCTGGCCGCTCACCTGCGAGCTCGAGGACCTCGGCGGTGAGGTACTCGAGGATGGCGGCGACGTAGACTGCGGCCTTTGCGCCGACGCGCACGTTGTTAGCGTTCTTGTTACGCAGGAATCTGTGTCTCAGTGGATGCCGACGCGCGGCTGTGGATGGGCGCGTACCGATGGATACGGCCGACGGGGAACTGGGTGGGTTAGAGGTGGAGGTCGAGGAGGGGGGTGGGGGTACGTACCTGGAGACCGGCCTTTGATGAGCGGGTTGTGAGGACCTTTGCCTCGGACGAGGTCTTTGCCTTTCCGCCCTTTCCTCCGGTAGACTTTGCGGACATGGGGGGCGGGTGGGGGTGGATGCGAAGGATGCGATGGAGAGAGATGGATGGATCTTGTCGAGATGGAGTGGATGGAAATACGCGCCGTTGTTTACATGCAGGGGGGGATTTGATCCCGCGATAATGACGTGGCATTAGAGAATCCCTATCATTCCACCCGGCGATCCCCCCTCATCACCACCACAACATTCTTCAGTTGTTGTTTCGGCATCGTGAACCTCCCCCCAACGCCCCGCTGCCCGCAATGCCGCCCCTCCCTCTCGCGCAGTGGGACCCCGCCCTCTTCACAGAGCTGCAGCACCTCCTCACGCTCGTGGCCTCGCAGCCAACAACCTCTCTCGTCCGCAGGCTGAACCAAAAGCTCGAGCAAGCACGGCCATGGATCCTCACCCTCACCGCCATCCCCGGCCCCAACCCAGAGGACTCGCGGCTGATCGCAGACTCGCCCATCTCCACCGCAGCAGGCGTCGAGGTGCGCGTCACAGACGAGCTGCTGGCGACCACAAACCTCATCGCAGATAACCTCAACGTCTCGCACCTGTTCGCCGCCGTGCTCGCCCTCTGTGCCGTCCAGGCCCGCCCCCGCTTCCCCAACCGCTCCGACCCCGAGATCGCCATCTACCTCCTCCACCAGGCGCTCCAGGAGCTCCTCGACTTCGTCTACCAGCTCTTCCGCCTCGCTGTCGGCCCCGACGCCGAGGCCGGCCAGCCGTTTGACGACCTGCGCCTGTGGGTCGAGGACCTGCTCGACGAAAAGGGCCCGAGCGGCGCGTACCTCGGCGATGTCCTCGTCGAGCAGATTGACGCCATGCAGACGCGCCTCACGACCCTCGTCCGCAGCCAGGCATCGGGCGCCGCCATGGACCTCCTCAACTTTCGCGTGCAGGCCATGCGCACCGAGCAGAACCGGCTAGCGGGCATCCTCGACGTCCTCGCAGTGTCCGGACTGCTCAAGAGCTCGCAGGTGGTCAAGATGGTCAAGTGGCTCAAGAAGGCCGCCAAACCGGATGCGATTGTCGCAGCCATCTTCGCGGCCTTCTGTGCGGCCACCCAGCCGCTCGAGGCACTCCAGGAGACCGACCCACGATTCGAGACTATCAGTGCGTGGTTTAGGCATTCAAAGTTTGTCCTCGTGTTGTGTAACATCATTGTAAGTATGGCCGTTGGGTACGCGTGCTGACTCCCAGTTTGGAGAGGCTTTCACGGTGGAGCCTCTGCGCGAGGCGCTCCGACTGCAGTGGTCCCTGTTCTACCTCTCGGCGCTGCGCAACGAGCCAAACCTCCTCCAGGCCGTGCAGCTCAACGCCGACGGCGCCGAGCGACATATCCAGGAGGCTGTCAGCGCCAACGCCTTCCAGTTCCTTACCGGCCTGGTCAAGAACCTCGACACCAAGCCCGAGGACCCGACATATGCCCTCGCCGAGCGCTCCGACCCGAACAACAACGACTTTCTCTTCCAGCAGCTCGACCAGCTCATCTTCTGGCTCGCGACAAAACGCCACTTTTTGCGCAACCTGCGCAACAGGGAGGAGGACGTCGGCCTGCGCCGGTCACATGCACCCGTGGCCAACTACCAGGCATTCTTGGATCTCATCGCCGCAGTGTACCCCAACCTGCCGCCCGACAGCGCAGAGCACCTCTGGGACGAGATTTTGTTCACTTCCGTCGTCCTCGACGTTCGCCAGACGACCGAGTCCTTCTGGGCCATGATCAATGCCATCTCCACCGGCCCCGCATGTGCATCCAAATGCTACGAAAAGCTCAAGGACACGCGTCTGTCGTGGGTGCAGCTGTTCAAATTTTATGCCCACTACATTGAGATCATGCCGCACCTGTTCGAGACCATCAAAACCAACCGCCAAACGTCACACGAGCCAATGCAGGACGCCGAGTTCCAGACGGCAACAGGGTGGACAAAGCTGCTTGCTACCGTTGTCGGCGGCTCGGCACTCGCCCGCGGTGCCCTTCTCCAGGTCAAGCCGCACCCGCTCCAGCTCCTGTTCGACTTTGTCAACTGTGACATTCCGACAGACCTCAAGGCTGTCGTGCTCCAAGCGATTACGGCCTTTGTCAAGCGCCGCGGCGACTCGGCCGACGACGACATTGCATCGCGGGCCGTAGAGTACTACGAGCGAGTGAGCTTTGCGGACCCGACCCTCGAAGTGCGCGAGGGCTCGCGCGTGCCGGCTCCTATCGGTTGGATCCAGCGCATGGAGTACTCAGAGCAGGAGGCGGGCACGTACCCCCTCACGCAGGCGTACATCCGCTTCCTCACCGCCTTGATCCCCTCAGACAAGCCGCGCATCAACAACGCAATCCGTCGCGGCGCGACGTACATTATCGACCGTGTGCTGCTCACGCAGCGGCGGTACCGCCCCGACGCCGAGGAGGAGCAGTGGGAGCTGACGGACGCGGTGCTTGGCTTCTTCGAGCGCGCGCTGCTGTCGTTCGACCTTACGGATCTGCTGACGGCGTCTCGTGGTACTGCCGCTGCCCTGGCGGACCAGCCCGGGTTCATTGTCCTCCTCCGCATCCTCTCCGAGTCTGACGTGTTCAACCCTCTTGCCGAGGTTATCGACCACGTCACAGCCCTGTCCACCCGCTCAGATGTTGTCAACGCGTGTCTCCTACGCGTTCTCCGCATCTACTACCGCATCCTTGACGTCCAGCTCGTGTTCAACGACGTTCTCATCCTCGCCATTTCCGCATCGACCGGCTTCAAGCGCCCCATCGGCTTCCAGTCGATTGACCAGTATCTTTTGACGCATCTCAGCAACGTCACGGCAATTGCGCTTGCGGTTGGCGACGCCGACTTGGACGTGTCCTTTGTGTCGCTCAAGATCATCACCGCGCTCGCCCAGTCGCCCGTCTTCTCCAGCACCGACGTCTTCCGCGGCGAGTACTGCAATAAGGCGATGAACCGTCTGGCGGGCATTGTCGATGCGTCCGACGACAGCATTCGCATCGCTCAGGGCTTCTGCAGCCGCCTCGATGTCGAGGGCGAGGATCTCGCGCCGGAGGAGGTGGCCCGCGAGGCGAAGGCGGTACTTAACGGCGAGCACTCGGACAACCTCCCCATGCTCATCCGCACGACTATCATGGACCTCCTCGTCGAGGGCACGCGTGACGCAACATCACCCAACATTGCCCACTTCCTCATTGGCTTCGACTTCCGGGCACGCGACTATGGCCTCCAGGACCCGCGGGCGGAGGGCGCCCGTCTCTCGTGTCTCGTCCGTATCCTCAAGCAGCTCAACGATGTCCCGCCTCTTATTACTCTCCACCCGACGCTCGCAGCCAAGAGCGCACAGCTCATTTACCAGCTCTTTGCGCACCCTGTTACTGGCCCGTCCGTCATGTCGTACGCTGAGTCGTACGAGGCCTTCCCGGCCCGCCAGCTCGCCAACTTTCCCCGCACGTGTCCGCCCGCCACGCGCGACGTTGCCGGCATGGGTGTCGCGTCCACATTCAGTGACGCAGTCGAGACGTCGGCGGGCACGCTTGTCGCCTACCTCGAGTTCCTGCGGTACATTCTCTCATGTGTCGCGCTCCAGACGTTTGCGTTTGAGGGGCACGGTGCGAGCTCCGAGTTTATCGCCGCACACCTGTTCATCGACGATGGGGACGATGACGAGGACCAGCGCCCTCCGCTGCTCATCGACCTCGTTTCAACGGTCGACATTCAGTTTGAGGAGACGGACGTTGGCGACGCGCAGGAGAACAAAGTGCTCGAGTTTTACTCTGGATTCGCGTTCGACCAGTTCAAGCGGCCAGACAGCGACTGGTACGACCTCGAGCTGCTCGCACGCGCGCTCCGCGCACACCGCCGGCAGCTTGAGCGCCAGGGCGCCGTCATCCCGGGGACGTCAGCCGAATCGATGGCCGCCGAGGCGAGCTACATTCTGCGTCGGCTGGCAATGAAGAACCGCGAGACAGACATTGCGATCGCAAAGGGCTCGTTCATGCAGTCGTGGAACGAGACCCTCAAGGTCGCGCTGGCGATGCTGTTCCACAATGTGCCAGAGGACCGGCAGGAGGTGCTCGTGTTTGAGCTGCTGGACTCTGTGCTCGACCGTCTCAGTCAGGACCTCGCGCCGGGCGTGCTGGAGATCTTGTGCGAGGCGGTGCTTGTGGCCCTCACCACGCTCGTCAACGTGCTGTCCTCACTCGACAGCACCAACCTCCCCGTCGACCGGCTGGGTTCTACGCTGCTCAAGATTGTCGACGCGGCGGTCCGCCCCGGCACGACCGAAAACGCGCGAGGCAACTTGTACGCCGCCGTCACACAGTACCTCCTGCTGGTGCCCAACGACAGTGAGCACGCGCTGCACCGCGCCAGCGTGCAGGCGCTGTCGGCCCGCAAAGACCGCTTCGTGACGGTCTTGTGCCGCGACGCCATGGACATGCGCGACGTGTGGAAGACGGAGTGTTTCTCGCTGCTTTCCGCGATCGTGTCGCTCGGCTCGCGCTCCCTGGCGGTTCCACTTACTCAAGCGGGCTACCTCGCGCAGTTCGTACGCAGCATCAAGGACCGCGAGATGGCGCTCCAGGAATGCCTGTCGCCCGAGCCCGAGAACCTGCACGCGTACTGGGTCTATGAGGCCAAGCTTGCGTTCCTCATTGCGTACGCCGGGACGTCCAAGGGGGCGGATGACCTGGTGGAGGTAGGCGTGTTCGAGGCGCTCGCGACGTGCGCGTTCATTGCTGTCCAGCCGTTTGGCGACGACGTCATCGGTGAGTGGCAACTGTACCCGCTTCGCGACGGGCGCTGACTGCAGACGACGTGGTGGCCTCTGAGACGGTGCACCGCCAGCATCGCGTGCTGATTACCGCGTTGCAGCTCCTGGTGCGCGTCCTCTCGACGCCGACCCGCTCTGGCGTCGCCAACGCCGGCTCGTTCCTCAACGCGCACCGCGAGAGCCTGCTCGTGCTGCTGCGCGAGAACGTCGCCTACGTCACGCCCACGGGCATTGCCGAGTCGCGCCTTATTGTCGCGCTCGTCACAGCCGTGGTCCCCAAGACTCTCGGCGCGGATAGCCATGCTACCAAGTCACCCTTTGGCGGGTTCCACCATGCGCTCCTCTCTCTGGCCGCCAAGTTCTTTGACGCGTCGTGGGCGGACAGTGTGCACGACACGGACGACGCGCCGGCCGACCCGCATGTGCTCGTCCTTGCACTCAATCAGGTGCTGATCGCGTACCTGTGCGCAACGTCGGCGGGCCTCAAGAGCGGACACGGGCAGCCGGTATTCGTGCTCGGCGCGGCGCGCCCGATCGGCGCCAAGAGCATCGGCACGGCGCCGACGCTCAGGAGCGCGGTCGACCTGGTGGCCGCGCTGGCCGAGGACGCGCAGGACCTCGCGGCAGCGTACGATGCGGTCGCGGACAAGCTTGAGGCGGGTGAGGAGGTCGAGGTCGTCAAGGGCCTTGAGGCAGACAGTGCGGACGAGCTGCAGGCGCAGTTTGTTCAGCGCACCGCGGCCATCCACAGTGAGTCCTAACGGGAAGAGACATGGAGGCGATGGTTGACACGCAGGCATGATCGAGTCGCTGCTGCTTCTCATCTGGCGGCACATGCTCTACTACGTAAAGGACGCAGGCGGCGAGTCGGTCGTCCCCGACCGACTCTCGCTGAGCTTCTCGACCGCGGCCGCGTCCAAGGCCGGAGGGGCGGGCGCTGGGGCGAGCAACCTCAAGGCGCTGGAGCGCGTCGCGGCCTCGCTGCGCGGCGTGCTCGAGCGTGTCGAGGACGTGGACGCGAGCTTGGGCGGAAAGGACGACGCAAGGGAGGACGCGTACCATGCCATGCTTGTGCGGCGGCTGCGCGAGCTGTGCGCGGGTCTCATTGGCGAGTAGGATGAGCGGGGTGAGATAAAAGAGTTAATGTAGGATGATGCAGATTCATAGAGTTCGCTTGCGGTAATGCGTTGCTGTTGCTGCTGCTGCTACTGTGGACACCAGGACAACTGACCAGAGTACACTGCGTCCCCCCTCCCCCTGTATGTACATTACTTTGCTCTTCTCTTCTTCGCAGCCTCTCCTTCGCCCTGCCACCCTGCCTACTGCGATGGGATGCCCCGCACCTGATCGTTGAGCACGGCGAGCTTGTCCCACACCGTCGAGCCGTCGAGGTAGCACCCCTTGAGCCATCGCGTCGGCTCCCCGGAGACAATCACCGTGCCGTCCTGCTTGATCTCGTCGTCTGTCTTGTCTCGGAACGCCGTGCGGGCGTGCAGCACGCGCTGGTTGTCGAACAGCACAATGTCGCCCTCTTGCAGCACAAACTCGTAGCGGAACTCGGGGCGGTCGAGCGCGGCCTGGAAGGCCGCGAGCGCGGCGTAGAACTGCGTCTCGGCCGCGGCGCGCGCGTGGGGCTCGGTGGGGACAGCGCCCGTCGCGTCCGCCGTCGGGCGGACGTTGGGCGCCTGGAACGGCGGGCTCCAGTTGACGACCGTGTGCAGGTCGCGCCCGTCGAGCGGCGCCTGCGGCAGCACGGGGTGCTGGAAGGTCATGTAGTGCGCGTCATTGTCGTACTCGTACTCGAGGACGTTGCGCTGCAGCGCGGCGTACAGCGCCGGCTGCTCGCGCTGCAGCAGCTGCGCGGCGGCGAACGAGTCGACAAAGTAGGACGCGCCGCCGACGACGCGGTTGCGCAGCGAGTGCAGGAACTGGAAGCGCGGCGGGAGCGCATAGTAGCTGCGGGGAGTCAACGAGGGTCTCTGGATGGGACCAGCTGGGAGACGGGCCGCAGGGCGGAGTGAGGCAGTGGTAGAGCCGATGGAAGCTGCTGGAGCTGCCCACCTCTCCAGGCCTCCAGGGTTCGACAACAATGAGAAGACGGTGCGCTCAGACCTCCGAAGCCTGTCTCCTGCAGGCCTGTCTCCTGCAGGCGTCTCCCGGAAGCCTGTCTCCCGAAGGCCGTCTCCCGGAAGCTCGTCTCCCCGCCGCCTCGGGGCAACATGCGAGCTGACGGTTCGAGTGGCTGGTCAAATGGCCCGTCGGCGCACGGGTCGTGCGATCGTGGTGCGGTTCGAGGGGTAGGCTCCTCGCATCGCGTAGCGGCAGACGGGTATGTCTCCTCCGCGTCCGATTCTGCGCTCGTCGCTCCGCCTCCGCCTCAGTCCTCCTCGCCCTCTCCGCACTAGGCGACTCACAGGAGGTCCATGTGGAGACCGAGGTTGAGGTTGGTGTACGCAATGTTCTTCGAGTTGACGACGCTCTTGACATCCCACGTCTCGCCGTAGAACGTGTTTCGCAGGCAGCCAATGGTCTCGGCAAACTCGCGCAGACGGCAGTCCTTGTCGTCGGTGCGGTCCGTTGGCAGGCCGCGCACAAAGGCGAGGCCGTACAGCTGCAGCTGCTCGAGGACGCGCAGGTGCACTGCGGGGACGGGCTGGAGCGGCTCGCCGGCGGGGGCGGCGTTGAGCTCGTCGTAGCTGATCCACAGGTCGGGCACCTTGGAGATGTCGTCGGCGGTCCAGAGGCGGCGGGCGAGCGTGTCGTTGAGATACGTGCGCCCGCGGACACGGTGCGACGCGAGACGTTGCAGCAGGCTGAGCGGGTAGAACGAGCTGTGCGCCTCTCCCTCGCGGCTGACGGGCCAGTGCACCTCGATGCCCGCGGCGCCGTCAGCGTTCGTCGCGGCGTGCAGCGTGCGCGCGTCGAGCACCTCGTTGCCAAACGACAGGACGTCGGCCAGCGCCTCGCCGGACGTGTGCGTCTTCTGCCGCGTCGAGCTGTGGATGCAGCGCGGGCACGGGCAGCAGTCGCGCAGGCGCGCGTACGTGATCACGTCCGAGGCCGTGTCGACGACGCCCGCGTCGCCTGCGGGGCCGGGGCCGTCGTACGTGATGTAGCCGGGGCCGTTGGTGACGGTGCCCTCGGCGCTCTCGAGGACGACGCGGGGGCGGTCGGCGGCGGGGGTCGCCAGGGCGCGGCGGGCGACGAGCAGGCCGGAGGAGGGAGGGGTCCGGACAGCAACGCGAGCGCGGGTCGTTCCGCAGGTGGGCGCGGCGGTGGCGGCGCGGGTGGCCGCGGGGCGGACCGCGGAGGTGGTGTAGAGGCGGGCCGCGGCGCGAGGGGCGGCGCGGACGCTGGCTGCGAGACGGACGGAGCCACTCATTGCGGGGGGGAGGGGAGGGCGGGGGAATGGATAACAGAGGGTGGGCCGTGGGCTCCCCTCTTTTATTGTCCAACGAGAGCGAGATGCAGCAACGTCGAGATCGGACACATGTCGGAACGCCAAAGGACAGTCGCGCGGGCCGAACCCGGCGGGTAACGACGAACCGGAATTTGCCGACACCCGAGATGGTCCGTGTCGGGTGGTATGCACGTGGTATTACATAACAAAATATTCATGTTTGATGCCCAAGGTTATGTAATCAGTCCTCCCATCTCATCACGTGACTCACCACATTTTATTATGTAATCCCCTTGGTCCCCCCCCCCCCGGCGCCTCATGTCCGCGCCCAGCTCGAGCGCGGGCCGTGGTGATCGCGGACGACGTCGAGGACCGCGGCGGACGGCGAGCTCGACATGCTTGCCTCTGCCGCATCCTCGTCGTCGACACATCCCCCCGCCAGAGCACACGTCCAGGCGACAGCTCGCCTCTGCCCCCCATGCCGCAATCGTCGTCTGCAGCCGCGCGAGACAGGTACGTCGGGCAGACGGGCAGGACCACGGACCTATCGCCGCCGCCGGTCCAGCCACGGGCCATGGGCTGCTGGGAAAAGGACCGCTCGACTGAGCCCACGACTGCTCCCACGACTGATCCCACAGGATGCTCGCGTTTGAAACTCTTCTCGACAGCTCGGCAGACGCACTGGAAAAGCGCGTCGAGATGACCGCCCTGCGCAAGCTGTGTGCCAGGAGTGAGTGTGCCGTGGGCTGTGTGCCGTGTGCCGCGCGCCGTGCGCCGTGTTCCGTGTGCCGCGCGCCGCGCGCCGCCGCAATGGCTGACACTGCTGCAGGCATTCCCGACAGCCCGTCGCAGCTCCGCCCGCTGGCGTACTCGCTCCTCCTGGGCTCGCTGCCCAACGACAAGAAGGCGTGGAAGCACACGGCGCGCTCGCAGCGCGAACGGTACTACGTGCGTCGTCGGCAGCGACGACGGCGAGCTGACGTTGCAGACCCTCGTGGGGACGTTTGTGGACGAGCTCGAGAATGCCCCAGCAGTACGTCACCCACAACGGCACTCGAGCCCTGGCACCAGCGCGGCACTCGAGTCCTGGCACCAGCGTCGCGCTCACTCACACCCCCCAGCCACAAGACCCGCCCAGCCCCACCGATGCGCTCCTCGTCCGCATCTCCAAGGATGTGGACCGCCTCGACCTCGCCGTGCTGCGCGCACGCACGTTGCCGTCGCGCTCCTCGCCGCTCGCGCCCGAGCGGCAGACCGACGGCTCCGTCTCGGACGTCTCGGACGCGTCGTCTACGGGCGCAGAGGACAACCAGGAGAATGCCGAGAATGCGGTCCGCACCACCCCATCTAAGCGCCGGTCTCGCCCCCGCACGCTCCGCATCGGTGCGCGCCGCGCATTGTTCGAACGGCTGGACAGCATTTGCGATGCACAGCGCAGAGGGCCCGGCTCTCGATCGAAAGGGAAACAGAAGGAGGCCGTCCCCGGTTCCTCGTCGCTCCTCTCGCCCCAGTCTCCAGACGCGCCCAACGGCCAGAAGACGCCGTCGCTGTCCCTCACGATCCCGCAGGACAATGCCAGCAGCCAGCCGCCATCGCCTATCACCCTGCTGTCGCCCCAGGACGTCACATCGCCGCCGCTACCCCCGCCGGTTGTCTCGCCTCTGACTCATTCCTTCGCAGCAGAAGCGCCGTATCTCGCCGACACCCACGCGGAAGCGTTGACCCGGCTGCTGTATGTGTTTTGCCGAACAAACCCGCAGTGGACATATGGCCCGACGTTTGTCAACATTGTCGCACCCCTCTATCTCGTCTACTGTCAGGCCAACGTTCCTAGGGGGCAGCGCCGCTCAAAGTATGCCGAAGAAGAGACGTACTGGGCGTTCACAGCGCTCATGGGCGAACTGGGCGACGTCGTAGCTGGCAACCCCGGCGACGATGTCATGTCGTCATGTCTTCGTCGCATCAGCGCACGAGTCCGCTGGGCGGACGAGCCCTTGTGGAACTTGTTGAAGGAGCGCAACCTCGACCCTGGCCTCCCGCTCTACACGTTCCAGTGGCTCTCGGGACTCATGTCCCACGACCGCCCAAACCTCCTCCCCGTGTGGGACTTTCTCTTCGCCCAGCCCCCTCCGACACCAGACATGAACCCCAAGCTCGACCTGCTGCTCGACATGTGCGTCGCCCTCGTCGTCATGGTCAAGCGTCAGGTCATGTTCCCGCCGCCCAAAACAGTCCCCCCGTCGCCGAAGCGCGACATGTGGCACGGATCGGACATTATCGACGTTGGCGACCCAGAGGACCCTGACGCTGCGTTTGTGCGCTGCCTCCAGCTGTTTCGAGACTACCCGCTCGGTGACGTTGGCGGCGTGTGGATGCTGTTGAACACCGCCTTTGAGCTCAACCAGGCCCGCCGTGCGTCTGTGATTGAGGGCGTCAACCCTGATCTTGTCGCGTGGACTGAGAGCATGGATGCGGCGGCGAACAGGACGAGCTGGGCGTCGTCCAAGATCCGCGCCGCGTCCGCGTCCACCGGCAAGCTGTGGTCGTCGTATGCCGAGTCGGATGCCGCGGCGCGTGTCGCCAAGGCGTCGTCAAACCTGACGGCGTCCGCCGTCGCCAAGTGGCAGGCTGCCCCCGCTGCACCAGACTGGAAGGGTCTGGGTGCCGCCGCTGGACGGCTGTTCTCGCGCAAGCCCGCCCGGGACGACGATACAGGCTCCGTGTCCGGTGAAGAGTACGAGCATCTCTCAGGCGCGACGACCCCCCTTTCAAACTTCGGGCCCAGCCCGGAGAAACGCGTACCGTACACGCTTGGTGGTCGTGCGCGCAGCGACAGCGTTGCCTCGTCGGCGCTCTCGGTCTCGAGCCTCCAGGACCGGCTGTCGGGCCTGGCATCGACTCTGTCGCCCAACCCGCAACAGCCGCGACCCGCGTCTGGTCCCCGGCCGCTGCTCCTCTCAAAGTCTGTTCGGCGAGCAAGCCGTGGACGCGCACCCTCAGGCGGGCACACCCCGCGCTCTCCTAGCGGATCGCACAACGGCTCTCCAAGCGGGCTGACCGGCGGCCTCGCCAACCCACCGCATCACGAGGGCCACCCCGGTCTGTACCGCATCGGCAGCCGGAACCGCACCCCGCCCACGCGCCCTGTTGCTGGCACCGACTCGATCTCCAGCATTACATCTGTCATGAAGAACAACCGCCAGAGCCTCAGCTCGGACCAATCGACACCATATGACAGCGACTACAGCTACGGCAGCCATGCGCATGCGCACTCGGCGCTCGCCCTCTCATCGCTCCCCGAGAGCCGGAACCCGCGCCTACAGTCTATGGTTGAGCCACCCGAGGCACCCGAGCCCATCAGCATCCCCACGCCGCAGATCAGCCACCTCACTGCCGACGACTATGAGCACGTGTATGAACCGGCCGAGGACTCGTTTATCCTCCTCGACGCGCTTGAGGCGGACGCACTTGTGCTGCGTGACGCCAAGCCGGCGCTGTGCGTCGAGATTGGCTCGGGTTCGGGCATCGCATCCACGTTCATGGGCACACTGTTGGGCGGCAACGAGGCACTCCTGATCTCCACCGACATTAACAAGCACGCCGCGCTGGCAACGCTCAGGACGGGCGAGGCGAACGATGTCGCCCTCAACCCGGTGCTCGCCAACCTCCTTGACCCCCTGGAGAAGCGCATCGCGGGTCAGGTTGACCTGCTCATCTTCAACCCGCCGTACGTGGTCACGGACGATGACGAGCTGGTCGCGACCCAGAACGGCCGCGACATCGGTGGCGCGTGGGCAGGCGGCAATCTCGGTATGGCGGTCACGAACATCCTCCTTGAGAAGATCCCGGTAAGTGTACTGCCTTGTGGACCAGGCTGACTCCCCAGACGTTACTCGCGCCTGGCGGCCGCTTCTACCTGGTCGCCATCCACCAGAATAAGCCCGACGAGATCATTGCCCGCATGCGCGTCACGGGCCTTGAATGCAAGACGGTCATCAAGCGCCGCGCAGGCCGCGAGCTGCTGTCCGTCATCCGCATGATCCGCCCCTCGCGGCCGGCGTACAGCGCGCTCACGCCACGCGGCGGACTCTCCATCGCCACTCCTCGCTCCCCGCGGGCCGCGCCGACGACGATAGCGCAAGCCCCAGTGCCCGCGGTTGACTCGGCGGCGTCGACGCCTACGCCCAAGACTCTCACCCCGCCGCCAGCGCCCCCGGGCGCGGCGGTCACGCTCGCCGGCGAGCAGCCTAACGGCAAGGGCAACCTTGAGCCGTCACCGGCGTCGGACCGCCGTGCGGGCTCGGAGATGGGCAGCGAGACCGAGGACTACGACGTGCTGCTTGATGCTTACTCGTTCATGAACTAGAAGGGCGTGTGTGCAGGAGTATAGGCTGGTGGACATCGCTCGTAGCATATACATCATGTCATGGGGTCTGCAGTGCATCACATTAACGTCTGTGCAAGGGGTAGTGGAGCCAACGGATGGTCTCCTCCACTGCTAGGGTTATGCGAGGCGCATCTTTGCGATCGGGAGACGGTAGCTCGGCAGCTCCCAGTACTTGCGCCGCACGCCGCGCCACACCTCCTCGGCCAGCGACTGCTCGATCGGTACGTCGGTCCACTCGACGTCGAGCCCGCAGTCGTCGAGGTGGAGGTCCGCAAGCGTCGACGAGACGGCGTAGATTGTGGCATCTGGGTGAGATGTCAGCTCCTAGTGGCAGGCAATACCTCTCGGCTTTGCCACGACTCACTCGTTGCGCCGAGCCCGTTCCAGAAGGAGAAGATACCATGCTGCGCCTCGAGCACGTCCGGCAGCGCCTCAAAGAACGCCTTGAGGTCCTCGTATCCCTCGGCAAACGTGTCCACAAACACCGCGTCAAACCCGGCGCCCCCACTCGCAGCGAGCAGCGCCTCGAGCTTCTCGGGGTCCAGCACCCAGTCCTGCCACCGCCCTTCGAGGATGGTGACGCCCGGAAGACGGTCGACGCCAGTCCGCCGCATGTGCGCCAGCACGTCCGGGTGCGCCTCGATGATCACATGGTGCTGCGGCGCCGTGGCCTGGAAGAGGCGGTCGACAATGCCGAGGCCGTAGCCCACGTTGAGGATGGACATGCCGGGGCCGCCGTTGGCAGACGCGGCGGGGTGCGAGCCGGTCATGAGCCGCACGTGCTCCTTCACTGTGGGTCAGCGCGCGCAGGGGCAGCAGACGCACTCAACGGCTCCTCCCAGCCCATCATGACGCTGCGGGGGTTAGCTTGGAACTCTGCGCGGCGACGACGCCAGCACGGCCCACACGTACCCGTTGCCATCGGCGTCCAGCACGCGCTCGCGGCCATCCTCGCCTAGGTCCCACGTGAGCTTGCTTGCCAGGAATGCGAGGTTGTCGCCTGCGCTCGTATCGTCCTCGGCGCGTAGGGTAATCGTTCCTCCCTCTGCGGCGCCCGGCTGCGCGCCTAGCGCGTGGTGCAGCATCTCGGCGCGCACGCCTTCGTTGCGGATGAGCCGCCACCCCTCCTCGTCCCCGAGAGAGAGACACACCTCGCCGGCGGTGCGGCCCCAGTGGTCGACGGCGTTCCACACGGCGCCGCCCCGCAGCAGGCGCGCGATGAGGTCTGGCTCGCGCCGCTCGGCGGCGTAGAAGAGGGCGGACCAGCCGAGGTCGGCGTCCTGGAACCACGCGGGCGCGCCGGCGTCGAGGAGGAAGGAGACGTCCGCGAGCGTGCCGTGCTTGGCGGCCGCGAGGAGCTGCTGCGCGAGGTGGTGCAGCTCGGCGGGGAGCGCGTCGTCCTGCGTATGAGCCGAGGTTGAGGCAGAGGCGGACGCGTCGGCCATGGTGTTGACAGAATCGAGGTGCAAGGACAAGTGTCAAGACGAGGATAAAAGTCGGATCCCAAAATTCTTGTTTCTGAGATGACGTCCTTTGGACTGGCGCAGAAATTTCAGGCCGCATCTTGCATCAACAATATCGCCCACACCCACCGACCGACGACACACCCCGCGATGCACGCCAACGGGACGCGCGCGCCGGGTCCGCACGGGACACGGCGTACGCGCAGCGCCAGCGCCAGTGCCAACGCCGTCGCGGGGAGCAGCATGGGGCCGGGCACTGCTGCTGGCGCCGCCGCCGCCGCCGCCGCCGCTGCTGCTGCTGCCGTAGAGACAGCAGCCGCAGCGGCGTTGGCGGCAAGGAGCCCAATGGTGAGGGGCGGGATGGGAGTGGAACGCAGCAGGAGAACGGGGCGGGGAGGAACGGGAGGGGGACGAGATGGAGCGCCGGAAACGCAGAAGCGAGACGCTCCGCCGCCAGGTCATCCCCAGGAGGAACCCCACCTGTGGCTGGGGAGCGCGGCAGCGTCTGAATCAGCGAACGGCGACCCGCATCGCACTCACGCTGACGAGGGACCCGGACTTGAGGAGCCGCCGGCCACCAGCGGAAGACATGGACGCGGACGCGGAGGACCAGGCCGTGGGAGCGGGCGCGGAGGACGAGGAAGCGGGCGAGGAGGTCGAGCTGGACCCGCAGATGGCGACCCCGACGTCGATGCCGAACAGCCACCATCACCTCCCCCTGTTGCCGGCCACAAGCGCAAGCAGCGCGTCGACCCGGGCTCGGACGGTGAGGGCGGCGAAGACAACGGGAGCCAGGCAACGGGCGATACGCTGGCGGCGAAGCGCACCCTCACCCGCAAGCCATCGGCTGCCAGCCGCAAGGGCAAACGCAAGGGGAATAAGACGACCCGCGCTGGCGACTCGGGCGACGAGCACGGTGACGGTGACCGCGAGCTGGACCCGCCGGCGTCCAAGCCGAAACGGCAGCGCAAGATGCCAGCCGCCAGAGGCAACGTCAAGTCCAAGCGAAAGAGCCGTGTCACCGACTCTGAGTCTGATAGCGACGGCGGTGATGGCATTGATCACGCCGCGCCAGGTCCTAAAACCAAGCGCAGCCGCAAGATAAGAGGCAAGGCGACCACGACAGCTTCCGAGGCCGACTCTGACGATCCCAACGGTGAAGGCGACGCCGACCCTAGGCCGCGCAAGAAGGTCAAAGTCAAAGAACGCCTGTTCGCCCACAGCCGGCGTCTCGGTAGCTACCCTGGCCGCGCGTATGTGCAGGGCAATAACGCGGCGGAGGGGCGGGAGCGCGCGAAGCGATACCTCGAACGGACGTTTGGGCCTCTGGGCAGCGGGTGGCACTTGCAGCACCAGGCGATGAGGATTCCCACGGCTGTGGGCAAGGGCAAGGAGAGGGCGATTGACCTTGAGAACGCCAGTCAGATGGACCGGGACCAGGAAGTGGCTACGCCCACTGCCGTCGATGCCGCCAACGCGGACAGCGACGTCGACATGGACCGACCTGCCCTGCTTTCCAATGATGGCAACGCCGAAGGCCGCCCGTCATCCGCCCGTCCACCTGAACCGAAGCCCGAGCACGCCTCCGAGGGCGACGTACGACCGACAGTGACGGAGCGGTGGCGCGACGCGCGGCTGCGCGACGTCTACCTCTCCCTGATGGGCATGGACTTTGAGCCCACCGAGCCGCTGCCCCCTGACGTGAGTCCACAGGCGCGCCTAGACGCTTGCCACGCTCACGCTGACCCCGGCAGTCGCTCCTCAACTGGCTGCACATGTACGCTGCGCGCTTCTTCAATGAGACCGGCGCGCTGCGCTGCCCGCGCCCGCCAAAGGACTCGCCGGCGGAGGACGCGTACGCCGCCGACATGGCACGGGAGGTGTATCGCCGCTCCGGCCCGCGGGTGGACATGCACACGGCGCTCGAGGGCTCGGCGCTGCTTGCGCTTGGTGAGTGAGGGGATGTGCGGAGTGGGGTAGGGCTGACACAGCAGGCATCCTGTTCGAGGAGATTGTGGTCCACGAGCTGCGCCAGGAAGGGTGGGCCGCCCCGTTGGACGAGGACGCGGCGGTGGTGCGCCACGGTACCGGGGGACCGTCCGTGGTCGTTAACGCTTTGCTCGATGCGCGCGCGAAGCGTCGCGCACAAAAACTGGCGAGGACGGCCGCCAAGCAGTCCGCGAAGAACTCTGCGAAGGAGCCGGCTACGGACCACGCCGCGGAGTAGCATCCACATGAGAGCAACGCAGAAGGCGGTCGCGGAGGTGGAATCCACGGCGACGAGGAGGAATACGATTCTGATGACCTTTACAAGCGAGAGCAAGCGCCAACCGCACCGCGTGAGACAGAAAGCCCGTAGAGAGGAGGTACCAGATGATGACTAAAGCAGCATCCGCGAGAGAGTACCACCCATAACTGTACCAATACCCGCGCAAGTGCGTTAACATCATGATGCATACACCAAACGGCACCCCCCACGATCCCTCTCTACGTCTATACCTCCTCGCGCGCGACAGGCTGGTACCCGTTCTTGCCGGCCCTGCGCGTCGCCATCGTCTTGCGGCGGTACGCACCCCACCCCTCTGGCGGGACATCGTACAGCCGCACATAGTCGATGTCGTCGGCCTTTGCCCAAAAATCTGTGCAGTTCTGCAAAGGCGCGTCAGCATACAATTCCCACAGGCACTCTCCCCGCTTTGACATGCCCACCTTGATCAAACCCATGTCGAATGGATTCTGGTCCTTGCCCGCGCGCGCGAGGCCGGTGGCCGCCTTGCCCTTTGTGAAACGGTCAAAGCCCAGGACGCGGAAGAGGGGGCCGGTGATGAGCGCGCCGGCCGCGCTGCACACCGCGCCGACAACCCCGCACCGGTGGTGGTGATGATGGTGGCCGCCATTGCCATGCTTGCATTCGGGACCGTGTACGTGGCCAGGCGGCGGGGTTGCCGAGCCGGATCCCGGCGTGCTGTCGTCCTCGGCCGCGGCCATGGGGCGGAACTGGACGCTGCCCATCGCGCCGCTCTGGTCGCGCAGCGACGTGCCGCCGCGCCCGCCCATGTACCCGTACCGACCGAGGTTCGAGATCTCAAACGTTGTCATCTGCACGCCGACCTGGTACAGGTGCGATGCGGCTAGCACAGACGTCCATGTGAGCTGGAGCGTCGCCCAGAAGGCAATGGCGAGGAGGAACGCGTCGTACTCTGTCGCGCGGCACAAGGTCTCCGAGATGGTGCACAGGCTGAAGCCGGGTACCTCGGGCTCGACGTACTGCGGCGCGTTCTCGACAATGTACCCGTAGACGAGGTTGTTGAAGAAGATGACGCCGGCAATGAGGCACAGCACGAAGAGCAGGAACGCGCGGTGGTTGTTGAACCCGACACAGTTCCAGACCCACGGGCAGTGGTGGTCGAAGCGCGCGACGCAATGGTTGCACAGCTTGCAGTGCTTGGACCGCAGCGGCTTTCGCACCATGCAGAAGATGCAAAAGTTTGTGCCGTTCAGCCGGCCCTGGTCGGTGAGCTCCTCGATGACCGCCTTGGTCTCGTCGTCGCTTTCCGGCTTGGGAACGAACCCGGGGTCGGTCACGATCGCCTTGTAGAAGAACAAGGCGCACAGCACAAAGAACACTAAAAAGCCCGCGTTGCTCCACAGGTACCCCGGGGTGTGTGCGATGAGCCGTGTAGCCCATGCGTAGAATACCCAGATGAGCGAGCCGGTGATGATGGCTGCGTAAAACGGCGAGCCCTGGACGCGCTCGCTTTGCGGGACGTGCTTGAGCAGGAACTTTGTGACAATGTAGAACATGGCGTAGAAGATGCCGCCCGCGAGCGGGAGGGAGAAGTAGAGCGGGAGGTAGCCGCACGCCAGGAAGATGAGCAGCAGCGCAATGGTCGGCACGGCAAAGACCAGAGCCACGGTCATGCGTTGAGAAAAGTACGACTGGATCGGGAGGCCAAACATGTCGTAGCTTGCGTCTTCGAGCCCCCGCTGGAGCGCGTACGTCGACTTGAGCTCCTCGGCCATGTCGCGCGGTGTCTTTCCCTGCTCTTCGCGCGCGTCAAAGTCGGCGCCTGCCACGACGAGGTGGCGGATACATACCGGCGAGCCCTTGACGACCGCCCAGTGCAGCGGCGAGAGACCGGCGTTGTCGCGCGCCTTGACCGACGCGCCGTGCTTGAGCAGCAGCTCGACGCTCAGCCCATCGCCCTGGTACGCGGCCCACATGAGCGCCGTGTGCCCATCCGAGTCCTTCTCGTCGACGGCCACCGGCTGCTGCAGCATGTAGAGCATCGGCATGACGGCGCTGGAGTGCGTCACGAGGTGCAGCGTGTTGAAGCCTTGCGCGTCGCGGATGTTCGGGTCCGCGCCCCGGCTCATGAGCAGGTGTACCACGTACAGGTGGCCATTCCTGTGCTGGTCAGCCGCGCCGCAGGGCGAGCACTCACCTCGCCGCCCACTGCAAGGGTGTCGCCTTGAGCTCGCCGCCAACAGCGTCGACGTCGGCGCCGTGGTCTAGCAGCCATCGGCACGCGGCAATGTGGGCATTTATCGCTGCCCAGTGCAGCGGCGTCACGTCCTGGACATCCCGTAGTGACAGGTTCATGTTGGGGTCGTCGGCCAGCATCGCCTCCATGCCCGCCGTGTCCCCTTGTTGCGCGAGCTGGTGGATCGTGGGCTGCAGTGTCAGCACACGTGTGGGGATGGCGAGGAGTGCGGCGTGCGGAGCGGCGCGGAGCGGAGCGCACCACGCGGCGTGCGGAGCAGAGTGCGGAGCGGCGCGGAGCGGAGCGCACCACGCGGCGTGCAGCATGCGCAGCAGGCATGGCCGCCGCTGCGATCGGTAGTGGCGAACTGCGAATCCATCTGCGCAGCTCGCAGCCCGCTCGCCGTCCCGGCCATCGGCGGCGCTGCACAGCACATAGCACGCAGCCCGTTGCACTCACCGCGGGCACCGGCTCCTCCATCATGGTCTCCAACCCAACCTCGTCGCTCATCGTTCGGCCGTGTCCCCTGAGGGGGTCGTCGTCCGCCGGCAACGGCGAGGGCGCTGACGCTGGTGGTGTCGCTGTTGTGGTGATGATTCTCGGCACCTTGCCCGCCATGTCACTGTCGGCGGGGTGTGCGGCGGGGTGTCGGCGGGGGGCGGGGCGCGGCAGGCGTGCGGGGGGGGCTGCCTGACGGGGATGTCGAGATGAGAGAGAGAGTGAGAGATGAAGAGCAAGAGATGTTGTGGATGCAAGTTGCTGCCGCGTCATGGAAACCACCGCGGCCCTGGAATTTCGCGGCGGTGCACCGGCAGCACCCCGCACAGTGCCCGGGTCGGCAGCGCGCAGTCCTGCCGCGCGTGGTGGCCGTGGTACATGCATACAGCAGATGGGATGGGTATCTATGTACAGGAGTATAATGCAGGTTGGTCGATGCAGGCAACAGCCGTAGTGTGCTTGCTTGCTTGCTCGTTTGTCATGTCAGGCCGCCGCCGGGGCCACCGTTGCCACCGGCCATCGGGCTCGGCCCAAGAGGCGGCCACCGTCGCCCCGTCGCCCAGCGGCAGCCGCTCACTCGACAGCAACCTCTGCTGTCATGTTCCCAAACGACTCGTCGCTGCCGTCGCCAATCTCCACGTCGCCTTGCTCCTCGAGACGGCCCGGCGCAACGCTGGCGACCGGTGCGCCGTCCACCGTCGTCGGCAGGCGGTCGGGCTTGCGGTCTGCGGTCTCTGTCGGGTGGTTAGCAATTCCGCGCTGCAGTGACACCATGCGCTGCGTGCTGCGTGCTGCCCGCTGCGCATACCCACCCCATGGCTGGCGGTCCAGCGGGCACTGCTGCTTGGACGACTCGGTCTCGATCCACTTGAGCAAGCAGTGCATGTGGAAGACGTGCGTGCAGGTTCCCCAGACTGGAAATGTCAGCGCCCACACCCACCACTGCATCCATCAGACACCATTGGCGAGCCGGGGCTCGTGCCGTCTCCGACACTCACTCAACGGGCAGTCGTCACCCGGCACTCGGCACGCGGGACAGCAGCTCTCAAACGCGAGGCGACAGATACCGCAGTCATCGCCGTCGCCGTAGTCGTCGTCGTCCATGTAGCCGTCGCCTTCGCCCTTGTAGTGGTACAGTTTGTGCTCTTCGGTCGACGTGTCCCACTTCCACACCGCGACGGGGCGGAACGACTCGATGGAGAGCTTCATGGGGCGCGTTTGTTTGGAACAGCGGACGGGGGGGCACTCCAACGCGCGGCGAGTGTATTCCTCTCCCTGTCGCGGGTCGTAAAGACTGGTGGTGAGGAGCGATGGAGAGATGAAGAATGGAGAAGAACAGAGGTGGGGTTCATGTTGTTCGCATGTTGTTGTCCACAGCCCTCCACCGGCGGCACTTGTTTATTCATCCGCCCCAGTTAACAACGCCGACGCCGTCCTCGTTCTCAACGCCGACGCCGACGCCGACACGGCGCATGCATGCCCAAGCCGACGATGCAGGCTGCAGCGTGCCCGAGGCAGGCTGGAAACGTCCCCACGATGGACGATGCGCTGCGGGGACAGGAGCCAGCGCGGCACAGAGCCCGACCCCCGGGACCCCTCGCTGCCACTGGGCGCGACTTTTCCCCGGCGTGCCACTGCTCGTTTCTCGTCACCACTCTCTCCCTCACCACCACCCCGAGCGACCACCTCGCCGCCATGCCCATCCGTATCCGCCTCGCGCGCCACGGCCAGCGTCACACGCCCGTCTACCACATTGTCGCGATCAACGCCGCCAAGCGCCGCGACGCAAAGCCCCTCGAAAAGCTCGGCGAGTACGACCCGATCCCCCGCATCCCGCCGCATCTCGCAAACTTCCCCGCAAAGGCCAACGTGTTTGGCAAGGAGCAGTACACGGTGCCCAAGGAGAAGCGCATAGAGTGGGACGTCGAGAGGATAAGGTACTGGCTCAGCGTCGGCGCGCAGCCGACCAAGACGGTCGTCAAGCTCCTCGAGCGCGTGAGTGCCGCAGACGCAGAGCGAACGGAATGGCCCGCTAATGTCCTAGGGCGGCGTCCTCACGAGCCCACACAAGTGGGAGCACCGGTACACCCCCCGGCCTGAGGGAGCCGTCGCCGCCGCCGCTGCCGAGCCTGCGGCGCCCGCTGCCGATGCGCCGGCGCCGAGTGCGTGAACGCCTGGCGATGGAATATAGAACAGAAAAAAAAAAGTTTGGAGACCCACACGGACAGGCGCGGACGACCACACACCACTCTGGTGTCTCTTGCATTGAGCGAGTCTGGAGGGAGACAGGAGTGCAGAGGAGGACGGGGGCCACAGCTCGGTCTACATCACGCAATGCATTGTATAGCACACGCCGCGGCAGCAGCAGCAGCAGCAGCACCGTACAGTCCGAGGCAGAGACGGCCCTGGCTGGCAGACACGATTTTCCGCTGCTATCATTTTTCCAGGACCGATGTCGAACATTTTTGGCACCACCCACTAACCCACCCCGACCACGTCCAGACATCCACCATTCACCATGGCCAACGCAGAGGCAAGCTCATCACGACACGCCAAGGACAAGCGCGACAGGAAGGACAAGAAGGAGCGCAAGGAGAAGAAGGACGCGAAGAAGGAGCGGCGCAGCAGCAGCAGCAAGCACAGCAGCCGTCACCATGTCGCTGCTGCCGGAGCGGCCGCCGTGGAGGGGCCCTTCGAGCACCGCGTGCAGCGCATGCGCCTGAGCGTGCCGCCAAAGTTTGCCGCCGACTGGCTCGAGGGCGTGCGCGAGACGCTCAACGGCATGCTGATGCAGTGAGTGTTGCAGCGCCCGCGGCGCGCGGTGTTTGCTGTGACTGACCACGGACCAGGTACGTTGGGCCCATGGGCGGCGTGCTCCTCGCGCACTGGGAGCACGAGTTTGTCGACGAGACGGTCAGCATCATGAACGAGTGCCCGTTCGGCATCTGCGAGGTGCAGTTCCACTCGCTCGTGTGGGCGCCCAAGGTCGGCCAGGTCCTGTGTGAGTCGCGGTCGTCGTGGTGCGCGCCACGAGTAGCTGCGCTGCACTCTCGGGATAGACCCTCTAACACATCCCAGACGGCACGCACTCGCTCTCGTCCCCGTCACACCTGTCGCTACTCTTCGCCAAGACGTTCAACGTCTCGATCCCGCTCCAGCACATTCCGCTGGCCAAGTACGAGTTTGAGCACACGGACGAGGAAGCACCTGAGGAGGACGCCGAGAGCGAGCTCGAGGAGGTCGACGTCGACCTCCTCGCCGCGCCCGCCGTGCACGAGGTCGGGCGCTGGAAGGAGCAGGGCTCGGGAAAGCTGCTTGGCGGCGCCGAGCGCGTGCGCTTCACGGTCATCGGGTGAGCTAGCGCGCCAGCGACGTGGGTGTTGATGACTGACCTCGCGCAGGCTGCAGGTGACCAACAACATGCTCTCGCTCGAGGGCTCGCTGCTCGACGACCCGTCCCACCCGCCCCCTGCGCCCGTTGCCGTCGTGCACCCTCGCTCGCCGTCGCTGGACCTCGACCTGGAGCCCGCGGCGCCCGCAAAGACCCCCCGCGATGCACCAAAGAAGAGGGCGCCGGCCGCGACGAGCACACCGAAGGCTGTCATCGACGAGTCCAAGCTGACCGCGCGCGAGCTCAAGCAGCTTCGCAAGGAGCAGGCGCGTGAGAAGCGCGACGCACGCAAGGCGCGCAAGGAGGGCGACAGGGATGGTGAGGACGAGGATGTGGCTGCCAGCGCTGGGGCAAAGCGGAAGGCCGCCGACGAGGGCGGCGAGCGCAAGAAGAAGCGCAAGGACTAGGGGCCACCGCGCGTGGCGATATCTGTGTTTCGTTCGTGTAGATCCATGCATCATAGACTCTGGCAGCTGCTGCAGCACGAAGGAGCTCAAGAATACATGCGGGGCTCTATCTATACCTTCTGACCGCCGTCCCGTAGACCACTGTCCGCCGTCCGCCCATCGCCCAGCCCAGTCTAGTTGATCTCGCGCACAATGCTCGACACGAGCTTGTACGCCGGGTCCGGGTCCTGCCGCGCCATCTCGCTGAGTGTGAGCAGCTTCTTGACGCCAATGAGCAGCTCGGGGCGGCCGTCCTGCCCAAACTGGGCCTCACGCAGCATCCGCGTCGTCTTGGCATACAGCCGCTCGTCGGTGAACATGCGGACCTCGCGCAGGCAGTGCTCGACTGACTCGATCGAGTCGATGGGCGACACGCGCAGGTCCGTGTCAAACGCCGACACGACATCCATATCCGTCAGGATCGAGCGGTTGCTGGTCGTCGCGAGGATGAGCAGGCGGCGACCCTTGGGTGGGCGCTTGCCGAACAGCACAACGAGCGCTTGCAGCACGCCGTTGCTGAAGCGTGGGCCGATGGGGTTCCAGTCGAGCAGCCGCTCCAGGTTGTCAATCACCACAACGCTCATGGGCGACTTGTACGAGTCGCTAAACACCTTGTGCAGGTATGCAATCTTTTGCGACTCGCTGTAACCGACCATCTGTTCGGGCGAAATGAGCTTGATGAACGGGAACTCGGACTGCATCGCGATCGTGGCGGCCAGCGCCGTCTTGCCGGCGCCGGCTGGGCCGTGCAACAGTGCGGCGACGAGCGGTGTGCGGTCCGAGTGTCGGACCTGCTCTACCAGCAAACTGCCGTCGTTGAGGATTTCCTGATGGTTAGTACCAACCTGCGGCGACATAGGTCAAACTCACATTGACGCGCTTCGAATAGTGGATAATGCCGTTCTGCACGACCTCAGAGAGCTCCTCCTCGCTAACGCCAAACGCCGGTTGCACCTCATCGAGCGCGTGCATAAAGTCGGCGCGCATAATCTTCATGTTGTTCACGTCCTCATACGCGGCAACAGTGCCAACTTTGACGTGGCGGTTAAAAGCAAACGACGTTGCCGACTTTACGACGCCGTTGAGCTCAGCACCGCTAAAGTTCTTCGTGAGCGCCGCGAGCTCGGCGAGGTCGACGTCGTCGCCCATTACGTCGTTGCTGCGCATCTTGCCAGTGTGAATACCGAGAATCTGGAGGCGGCCGTGCTCGTCGGGCAGCGAAATCTCAATGTGCACCTCGAGACGGCCTGGTCGGAGTAGCGCCTCGTCGATCATGTCCATGCGGTTCGTCATGCCGATGATGAGTACATTGTTGAGCTGGTCGACACCGTCCATCTTGGACAGGAGCTGGTTGACAATCGAGTCACCAACGCCCGTGCCGCTGTTGGTCGAGCCACGCTGCTTGCAGATGGCATCAAGCTCGTCAAAGATGATAATGTGGAGACCGCTCTCGTCGCCCTTTTCCTTTTCCTCCTTTTCCGCGTCGGCGAACAGCTTGCGGATATTCTCCTCCGACTGGCCGACATACTTGTTGAGAATTTCGGGACCGTTGACGACCTTGGGCTCGCGCGCGTTGAGCATCTTGCCGATCTGACGCGCCATGAGCGTCTTACCCGTACCGGGCGGACCGTAGAGGAGGATACCCTTGACGTGCTGGATGCCGAGCTTCTCCACGAGACCGGGCGGGAAGATGCGCGACGCGAACGCACGACGGAAGATGGCGGCAAACTCGGTGTCGAGGCCACCAATGCCCATGTCCTCAAACTTGAAGTTTGGTGCGAGAATGGCATTGTTCGGGCGGTTGCCAGACATGTTTTTGAGCTTCATGGCCGACGTCGGGTTCTTGACCCAGTTGAACTCTGTCCCCTCCATGATGACGCCCATTGCACCGTCCTTGCCGTCGAGCGTCTGCACCTGGCGCACGATCACCTTCAGCTGGTGCGCCTTGAAGTCGAAGAGGACCGACTGGAGCGGCGTGAGCGGCAGCGAGGGGAACGCCTGGATGAACGCCTTGGACATTTCATCAGAGTTGAACGTGTCGCTCGTCTCGCGCCGCTTGTTCAGGAACGACACTTCGAGGTCGACGCTGCTGGCCCACTCGCCGTTGCCCGGGTGGTACGGCGCGGCGTATACCTGCTCGCCGACGGCCGACAGGCCCATCCACCCGCGCTGGATCCCGGACGGCGCGAGCGCGCGTGGCGGCACCGTGCCCGTCGGGTCGCGTATGATGGACAGGATGTAGCGGTCACGAATGTTGACAAACTCGGTGTCGGGGGGAAAGTCGTTCGGGTGCACGACCAGGCGGTTGGTCAGGGCCAGACGGTCCGAGGGGCAGTTGACGATGCTGAAGCTGGATGTTAGCAGAGCTGGGCGCTGGGGAGCAACACTCACGTGCGATCCTCGCTCGGCCGCTGGCCATATCCCTGCTGCGGCTGGCCATATCCCTGCTGCTGTGGCCGCTGCTGCCCGTATGGGTGCTGTTGCGGCGGCGGCGGCGGCGGGGCCTGGCCGTAACCCGGCGACGGCTGCGACGCGCGATACTCGTACTTTTCCGACGTGCTGTACGGGTCCTGCATCACGGGCTTGCGCTGCGGGCTGGGCTGCGGCTGCCCGGCGGGCGCGCCGTACCCGCCACCGACCGCGGGCGACGCGTGGCGCGCTGGCAGCACTGGCGGGGCGGGCGAGTGGGGGGCAGAGTACGGCGCGGCGTTGTCGGGGAGCCGGTCGTAGCTGCCGCCCGCTGCGCCGCCAGCGCCTGCCGCCTGCCGCCTTGCTGAGGGTGCGTTGGGGTTGCTGCGATTGAAGAAAGACATTTGGGAAGTGATGAAGAGGAGATGGAGAGTGGAAGAGAGCAAAGGCGACATTGTCTGTCAGCACCGCTCGGGCAAAACACGTGGAGGGGACCTCCACCGGGGGTCATTACGTAAGCGGAAAAGTCGGACAAGGACACCAGCATCATCGAGCAGCATCTCTCATATCTCTCTCCCACTCATCGTTTGTCATTATTCACAGCATGGCTGGCACCGCACCCTCAGACGACGAGCTCGTCGCAGAAGTCGCCGCCGTGCGGGACGCGCACGCCGACCTCGGCATCCTCAAGCTGTGGGCACAGCTCAAGACGGACAAGCCCGCGTGGGCGGTGAGCGAGAAGCGCTTCCGCAAGGCGCTGGCCGCGGCCGGCGGCACGGCGGCGGGCGCGGGGGCGACGGTGCCGGAGGGCAAGGCGAAGGGAAAGGGTGGAAAGGGCAGGACCGGCGATGACGAGCTGGTGGCGGAGACGGGGCTGGACGCGACGCTCGACATTGACGCGGTCGCGCCAAAGGTCAAGGCGCGCATGTTTGGCGGCACGCGCGGCAAGGGCCTCGTCGCGCGGAGCAGGCTCGAGATGGGCGAGGTGCTGTGGCAGGAGGAGCCGTGGATTGCGTGTGCCGACCCGTGAGTGCGCAAGGGGTGCTGCCTCGTAGTCTTCATATTCTGCTGACATCTGAAGGCAACTGAGACCGCACCTCGTGAACAAGGCGCTCTGCACACACTGTCTAGCGCAGTTTGAGCGTCCCAACCCCCCGCGCTCTCTCGAGTGCCCTGACTGCCCCTCGGCGCACTTTTGCAACCGTCTCTGCCTGTCGCGCGCGCGCACAGCGGCATCGCACCACGAGCTGCTGTGCGAGGGCGTCAACCCAGCCGCCGCGGCGCTCAATCAGCTGGTGGCGAGCCGCGAGTGGCGGTCGCTGGATGTGGTAGCGCGCATTGTGGCCAAGTGGCGCGGGGAGCGCGCGTGGGGTGCAGAGGGGGCCGCCGAGGCGATGGAGCGGCGCGTGTGGGGCGGCATTGCGCGCGTCAACATGGAGACGCGTGAGAGCGAAAAGGCCGACTGGTAAGTGTGCTGCAAGCGGAAGCGTCGCGCGCTGCGACTGACCACCCAGGGCGAGCCGCAAGGACACGACCAAGCGGTTATGGGAGAGCGCGCACGTCGCGCTCGTCGGTGCGCTCAATCCCGCCGAACCGACCGCGGCCAAGCGGCTCCAGAAGGTGCTCAGTACGCGCGCACCCCGCTCGCGCCGCCCGCAGCCCCTCACGGCCGACGAGGAGCGGCGCTGGTTCTCGTACGAGTCGTTCCTCGAGCTGCTGGGTCTCGTCAACATCAACCTCGAGGACAGCGGCGGCCTGTACGCTCTCCATGCACACCTCAACCACTCGTGCGAGCCGAATGTCCAGGTGCGTCGCGCACACCGCGCGTAGAATACCAATAAGCTTGGTACTGTGCTGACTCCCGGTTTAGATCCGCAACCTCCCCAAGACCTTTGTCCCGCCAACATCTCTTCCCGCAGAGCTCCCAGGCCGCAACCCGCCCGGTGTGCGCGGCACGCACAAGCTGACGATGCTGGCCCGCAGTGAGATCCCGGCCGGCACCGAGCTTACCATCTCGTACGTCGACCTCTCGCTGTCACGGGCGCTGCGCCGGCAGGCGCTGCGCGACGGGTACGGGTTCTGGTGCGAGTGTGTGCGGTGCGAGCGCGAGAAGCGCGAGGAGGCCAGAGCCCAGAAGGAGGCAGAAAAGGCCAAGGAGAGGGCGGACAAGGCCAGGGAGGAGTTGACGGCTGCAGCCGCGGCGGAGAACACAGAGCGCACAGGCGCGTCGCGCAACGCTGTGGACGAGGTTGCCGCGCAGATGGACGAGCTGGCCGTCGACGACATGCTCTAGATCTAGATGTCTATTATGCATTACTGCGGCTACAGGCCCCACCCTACTTGCGACGCTTCCCGCCAGTGCGGGCCTTGCGGTCACCGCCCTCCTCGGCCTTGCGCTTGCCGCCCGCCCCCGCCTCGGCGTCGAGGGCAGCCAGCACACCGTCCAGCGTCCGCGCCGCAAGCGAGAGCACGCGCTTCTCGCCGATGCGCACTGCCGCGGCGTTCCGCCTGTTCAGCCCCGCCCCCGCGTCCGCCACCACGGCAAAGTCCGTCGCCAGGTCCTGCGGGTACCGCCCCGCACGCGCACGCACGGCCGTGAGCACTAGGCGCACACTGGCCGCGTCGTCCGCCTTTGGTTTCGGCAGCTTGCCGCGCTTGGCGCGCGCCCAGTCTTCGTCCCGGACGAGCAGGCGGGCAAAGGCCCACAGCGCGGGCGGGACGCAGCTAAGCGGCTCCCCGTCGGTGGGGAACTGGAGAGCGAACGCGTCTGCCTGCCCCTCCTCCAGCCACCAGTCTACACGCGCGGCGGCACCGTCGGCGCCTTCGCGCGCGACGAGTCCCCCAGCCACCGCCGCATCCACCAGCAGGTCGCCGGCAACCTCGGCCTCGTCGCCCATGTTGCCGACGGGATACGCGCCAACCTCGTCCGGCGTGAGCTGCGCCAGCAGTGGGGCGGGGATAGGCAGCGCATCGACGTGCCCGTACTTGCGCAGCAACTCTGAGTTGGGTGGCGACGCGTACGTGTTGTACTGCAACGGTCAGCGCGTGCGGCTGGCGGTCCCAACTGCCGCTGCGCGACTCACAATCTGCTCGCCCGCCTCGATGGCCTTGGTGGTGATCATGGTGTACCCCTCGCCGAAGCGCTTGGCTGCTGTGAGGGCCTTGCGCTTGTCCGCGCCTCCCTCGTCGTCTGAATCGTCCTCGTCCTCGTCCTCGTCCTCGTCCTCGCCGTCGGCAAACAGCCGCGCATTGTCTCGCTCGTACGCCGCGTTGAGCATGTCCGCCATCGGCACCATCACCGCCACCTCCTCCTCCTCTTCTTCTTCTTCCTCTTCATTGTCGCCATCCCCTTCCGGAAGGGGCCCGCCCGCGCGTGAGATCGGAACAGTGAACGAGCGCGACAGGATGCGGCTGCCCTGCACGTGGAACTGGTCGAGCCCGAACGACCCGCTCGTCGGCGGGAACACGTCCGGCCGCGCGTTGATCAGAGGGAGCAGCTTGGCTGTGTACTCTGCTTCGGCGTCCTCGCGGCCGATCCGGTCTGCGGGTGCGGCGTCAGCGAGCGCTCCACGGCACGACCCGACCCGACCCACCCTCAATGTCCGTCCCGACAAGCGCCTCCCGGTCTGCAGCGTCCCAGAACATGGGCGCATCGAACGCGCGCGGCATGTTCGCGAGGTAGCCGGCCCAGGGGGACTCGGCGCCGCGGCTCTCCTCCCACATCATGCAGAGGATGAGACGCGCCCAGCCGCCGGCGAGGGACGCCCACTCAGCGTCGGTCAGATGCGTGCGCAGGGCCGAGGTCCACGGAGTGAGGAGGTGGGACGGCGGGATGTGGAAGAGTGGCGTGTGGGCCTGAGGAGAGAGTACGGCGTCAGTGGTCAGGACTGGAGAAAGGGGGCACGCTGCAGCGCGCAGGTCTGGACGATGACAGCCCGCGACCGCCGACTGGCGCACGGCAGGACCGGCGAACCCACCTCGATGCGCTTCTTAGCGACAGCACCCATCCCCATGCCCTCGAACGGCACGAGGTCCATGGCGCTCTCGTCAATCCACGCGCCCGCCGCGCGGAACGACGACACGAGCGCAGCTGCGTCAAAGGCGGACATCTTGGGAGTGGTGGGGGTGGTTTGTTGTTGTCGATGGATGCTGCTTTGTGCAGCAGAATTTCCAAGGCAGGTCCGCGGATGTTCGGAAATAGACACGCGATGCCCGCGTGCGCAATGTTATCGCGTGGTCTGCACGTGCTCGCGTCCGGAGATCCAGACGCGCCAAACGCATCGGTCGATGCATCGGCGTACATGAAGAACACGAACGCAGAGGCCGTGTCGGTTGCTGCCTGGTAGCCCGAAGGCAGCTGAGGTGAAGGCACCTGAGGCCGCGGTGGGTAGGAACTGGGCCGCACTCTTCCACCCCGCTGCGGGCAGCGCGTCGCTTCACACTACCTTTCTGAGCTCCCTCTCCCCGTGCTGTCCGACGGTGCTCTGTCGGCTGTGCCCGCGTCTATGCTCTATGTGATGTACGTTGTGCGGGATCCCGCCATGCTGCTGTCTACTGCCATCCACCCGGCCTCCGTGTCTGATGCCGCTGCAGCTGCCCGCTGCTGTCTCCTTCCACCCCACTCCGCACAAGCTACCTCCCCCGTCTTACACCTCGCCACCGATCCACGCGAACACGAGAAACCCGACGCCCCACGGGGTGACGCTCGCGACCCGCCACCCAGCCCGCGTCAGCAGCCGCACCAGCCGGCTCCCCTGGTGCTCTTCGTGGTGCAGCGTCGAGCGGAAGAAAAACTGCAGGCCGTGCAGGCGGTACGCGTTCCGAATCGGGTGCTGGAACCTCAGCGGGATCTCGGCGCCGGCCGTCGTCAGGCGGGTGCGCTCCGCGGCAGCGAGCCGGCAGATGCGCGAGCACTGGCGGAAGGGGCGGCCGGTGAATTCGGCGGCCGACGCGGCGACGATGCCGCCGGCCACGATCGTGCCGGCCTGTGCGATGCGCGCGGTCGTCGGCGTCTCGGAGGGCTTGGCGGCCATGGCGGCCGCCGTGGAGATGTTTGGGTTCGTCTTCTTCGTCATGTTGGCCTTGACGCGCAGGCCGACGCGGCGGGTCAGGTCAAAGGTCGCGAAGAAGGTCGCGTACGAGGCGGCGTCGCGGCTGACGGCCCAGCGCCACCCGCTCCACCACGAGGCGGACTTGTTCCAGGACGAGCTGGCGATGAGATTGTGCAGCGCTTCTAGAGGCGATGCCGGCGGTGGGCCGAGGAGCTGCGCAGACTTTGGTGTCGGGATGCGGAGGAAACGGGCAACCGCCGTGGTTATCATGGTTGCAGACTGTTGAGCGAACCTGGGAGATGAGCACTTCCGGCGCGGCGACACGCAAGGCTACACACGCACCTGACAATGTTCTCGATGGGGGTAAACGCGACGCCCTGTATGACTCCTGCGCCGGCACCAGCGATCGCGGCGAGCAGTGTCGGGTGTGCGGGAACCGTCTTGGGCCCTCGGATAATGGTCTCCAGGGTGATCGCCTCCTCCACGGCGGGCACGCCTCCTGGCGGCGCCTCTCCATAGTCACCGTCGACCGCGCCGAGAATGTCGCGTGTCAGCAGATCATCGATGAACTCGTCCAGCGTCAGGTCCTTAGCGTTGGTCTCGGCCACGACCGTGTCGTCGACCTCGACCACGCGCCGTTGAAAGTACGGCAGGCGCGCGAGGTAGAGCGACAGCAGCGAGTGGGACGAGAAGAGCAGGAATCCTAGGGTGGCGTTGACGACCATCGGCGGGAGGAGCGTGAGCATGAGCACCACTGGCTGGGGCTGTCAGCAAGGGGGCACTGGGCCAGGCCGAAGCGCGCGCGCCCACTCACCCCTCCTTTGAGCTTGATGAGGCCCCTGACGAACGCGGGCGAGAGGTTCTGGTCGGCACTCTCTGCTAGCTGCCGCAGGCCCGCCCAGGTGTCCACTGTGGGTCAGCACGATCCCATCGCGTCCGTCCCATGCTGGCGCTCCAGGCGGCGGGGGAATCGATGGCTCGCGCCCACCACCACCCCGTACTCCCGCTCGACCAGCACTCACGTCGGTTGGGGCGGAAGAGCTTGCTCGGACGGCGGAACATGAAACCTGCGAATCAGCCCCGTCGCGGCGGCCTCAAGGCGCGGCGCCAGCGCGCAGACGCACCCATGAACAGCAGGATCGAGCGCGTAAACGCCGCGCCGGCGCTCGTAGTCGTGCTCGCCTGCGGCAGGTCGGCGGTGGTCGTCGGCTCGTGGAGGTGTTTCGGGATGCCTGCCGCGGCGAGATGCTGCATCTGTGCGCGCAGCGCGGCGGACGCGGCGCCAGAGTCATGACGGCTCACGCAGAGCGCCGGCGCGAGGATCGCGGCGGGCGGCGCGGCGGGTGCGGGAGCGGGGGATGCGAGGGCGGCGCTCGGCGCGGCGCCCGGGGGGACGCTCGGCGCGAGACGCGCTGCCGTCGCCGTCGGCGGGTCCTCGGCTGCCGGGTCCCGGGGTGCGCGAGGGGCCGTCATGGCATCGTTGGGACTGGTGCGGAGGTGCAAAGGACGACGGCGGGCAATTGAAATCCGAACGGACCTGCGGGGTGGCGAACGGACATTTCGGCACAGCGCGGCGGGCTTCGGCGGGGGCGCTCACGCACGTGGTTGCACGTGGCGGCTGGCCGCGCTCGCCCAGGACGGCGCGCATCGCGGAGGACGTGATGCCAGAGGCCACCGGGGGTCTCTTTGCACGTCGGCGATGGGGAGCGCATGCATACGCTGCCGGCGCCGCCGAGGCGGCTGTCGAGGGCCGAGTGGGTGCAATCTGCGGGCTCTTGTTGGCTGGCCCGCGAGCAGGCTGGTGTGGCAGCGAAGGCCGAATGTGGCACAGGAGCAGGCGGGTTGCGTGACTCCATCCGTCTGCATTTGCGAGACCGCACTGCGTTGGGCCTTCGGTGGGGGTGCAGACAGTGCTCGGGTTGTAGAGGAGATGTCCTTTGCAGCGCCTTTGAGCAGGGGGATGGGGCCCTGGGTGAGTAATGGCGCTGTCAGGTGGGGTATTGTCAGTGTGGCGACTCGCCGAGTCGCGGCAGGGTGATGGGGTGGATGCACCCACCCGCGGCTCGACTACATGCTGGCCGAGAGGCAGCACTCCCTCTCTCTCTGCACTCCCTGCTGTCCCGTTCCCTTCATTTTCTTGTATTTTACATGTTTATTTATATATTTATTTATTTATTTATTTATTATTATTTCTACGTCTCCTTGCTGTTTGTCGTTCGCCGTAAACGCGACTGACATCTAGTTCAACGGTATGACTCCAATAAACTCATAGAATCCTCCATGCACTGGGACCCATTCCAGACTGATGACCTCTCTGTTATAATAATATGCCGATGGGAATGAAGACGACCCGGCCAGTGGTTACCGTCAGCGAAGAGAGGTCCTCTAGTGGCACTCTCCAGACGCTGAGTTGACCATGGCGCGAATAATAAATAAAAATACCAACCTAACAAACCCCCTCGCTACCGGGTCACCACTCCACACTGCCCAAACGCTCAATGATCTCCGACATCGCAGCACTCTCGATACAACAAGGCGACAACAACCCTGGAGATGGCTGCGGTGCCACAGGGGGGTCCATTACGTCATCACCGGTGAGGCAGACCACAGTACGTAATCTCCCGGTGATAGCCACGTGATCCACCTCACGTGACCTTCACGGAACCAAACTCCCAACCCGGTGCGAGGCGAGTTTTTGCACGCGCGCCGACAAAATGTCCTCCTCGTCTCTTGCATCCTCGCCATTGCCATCCCGGTCCTCCCTCTCTCCTCTCTCCGCATCCCGCTGCGCTGCGCGCTGGGACCGCATCCATCCACACCCCAAAAGGACCAGGTCCACCCCGCAAAGGTGAGCACCCGCCGCCGCCATCTTGGTGCCGCGAGGCGTCGCTGCTGCTGCCCACACGCCGTCCCCGATGATGCTACCGCACTGGGCACTGAGGACATTCCTAGATTACAACGCTTTTCCACCTTAGGAGGGTGGAGCGAGCCTAGAAAACTCGTGACTGAGGGGTCGCCATGGCGCAAAGGCGCCAAGGCAGCAGCAGTGGCAGCTCTAATCCGCGAATCCCGCTCGGAGAACGGCGCTGACGCACAGATGAGCGACGACGAGGGCTCTGTCGGCTCGGCCGCCGCGCCGTTGCCGACCGCCGCCGAGATCCTCAAGCTGCTCGACACAGTACAGACCGCCGTCGACGCGACCGCCTCGGCCGCGGCTCCCCTCTTGAAAAAGGCCAAGGCCGACGACCCGTCCCTGGACTTTGCCGCCGGTCTGTCGCTGCTCCTCGTGCGCCCCAACCTCCTGTTGTCGTCGTTGCACCACCTTGTCGTACTTGCCGGCCTGCGTCTCGCGCGCCTGTCCGACCACACACCCGATGCCACCTCGTCGGCCGCGCTCTCGCACGCGTTTGCCGGCGGCCGTGTCACCCGCCCAGACGCACCCGCAGCGGACGCGCTCGAGGACGAGCTGGCGGGCGAGCTCGAGCTGTGCCACGAGGTGATGGACAAGGTCCGCGGCCTCGAGATCAAGCTCGAGTACCAGATTAAGAAGCTCGTCGGGCTTGCCGAGGCGGCGGCCAAGACGAAGAATGCTGTCGAGGACGTCGAGGAGGACCCGCTCTCGTTCCGTCCCAACGCCGGGGCCATGGTCGCGGCGGCGCGTGCCGCGGCGCCCAAGCCCGACGCACGCAACAAGGACACGGGCGGCGACGGCGAGGAGGCGTCTGGTGTATACCGCCCCCCGCGCGTCGCAGCCATGCCATACAACGAGCCCGCCGCCAAGGGTTCCCGCAAGGAGCGGCGCGCCCCTGCGCTCCTCTCGGAATTCGCCGTGGGCCTCGATGGTGCGCCCGCGGTGCAGACCACGTCGGGCCTGTCGACGCGCCCCGTCCTCGCCGGCGCGCACAGCAACAGCGCGTCCGCCAAGCGCGCCGCCGAGCTCAAGCGCATCGCAGACTTTGAGGAGGACAACATGACGCGTCTCGTGACGACCAAGCGCGAGATGAAGCGGCGGCGCGAGGACGAGGAGGCGCTCGCGCTCGGGTTCGGCGTCGGCGGCAGCGGGCGCGGACGCGGACGGAGGCAGAACGGGCTCGAGGCCGAGCTCGAGGGCGTCCTCGGCGAGCGAGGGAGCAAGGGCGTGTGGGACGGTGTGCGCTCTTCGTCAGGGCTCGGCAAACGCGAGAGCATTACGGCGCGCGGCAAGCGCGCTTCTGACGGTGCGGGCGAGCGCGCACCGGTGCCCAAGAAGAAGGCGCGGTTCGAGCAGGACCTGCGGCGCAAGCGTCGCGCGATCGGGTTGCCGGCCAAGAAGTAGTGCGTGCGGAGGGGATTTTTAATAGAGAATGTTGTACTGTATGCCACTACTAGACCACTAGACCTGTGGGAGCACGGCAGACAGCGCGGGTTGCGCAGGAGGGTGCGACAGCCTGGGCCGCGGTGGGCATGAGGATCACGACGACCAGCCTGTAAGGAGTCGCGCAGCCCAGGTGCCGCGGTGAGCTTGAACAGCCCGCGGGGCGCGGGCGTCCCGCCGCCGCCGCTCCGTGATCCAGGCGGCGCCGGCGACGAGTGACTGCGCGACACATGGCGCGTCGCGGCGCCCGGACGCGGGTGAAGCCACGTGGCTGGTCATGTGGGAGTGTCGCGGTTGATACATGCATGGCCTGTGCCGCAACCCGCGACGCGTCGTCTGGCGCATGCATCGTCCGCCTTCCGGCGCCTGACTGACGGAGTGCCCTCAGGTCGGACGTGTCTGGCGAGAGGACCGGGGTGAGTGATCAGTCCTGGACGCCGGCGGCTGGCCGCCGTCCCCTGCCGGAACGCTGCGGACGCCGGCCGCGGTCCTAGTGCACAACATGTCATTAGCGCTTCTAGCAATCTACGCAAAGGAGGGACGAGAACAGAATAGCCCAGATGAAACGGAAAACCGAACGAACAGAGACGGTACGCGCGGCGCCAGCAGCCTAGAGGTCATCAAAGAAGCCCGAGTCGTCGTCGGCGCCCTTCTTTCTGCCCTTGTCGCGCTCCGCCTTGATCTTGGGGCCGGCGTCCTTGCGCTTCTTGCGCGGCGCCATGTCCTCGTCAGAGTCGGACGAGCCCCAGTCCTCTGCGGGAGCTGCCTCGTCCATTGTCGCGTCGCCGTCACTGTCCGCGTCGGCGTCCTCGGCCGCTTCCTCCGCATCACCCTTGCCGTAGCCCGCCTCGTCGCCACTCGCCGCCTCCATCTCCTCGTCGCTGTCCTCGGCCTCCTCACCGTCGTCCTCGAGCAGCCCCTCCACGTCGGTGAGCTTGACGCACAGGTCGTGGCTCACCGAGCCGAGCCACTTGCCGCTCGGGTCCAGCGCGAGCCGTTCAATCGGGTACTCTTCGTGGGTCGCAATGACGCCGACTGGCAGCTGTCAGGATCGTGCCAGCGCGAGCGCAACTTACGGAAGCGGTTCGGGAGAATGTTGATGACACGGACCATGCCGTCCTCGGAGCCTGTGGCGATCACGTCGTCGGTGAGGGCGACGAGCGCGTCCACGCTCGCGGGGTGGCCGACAAACCGGTCGACACAGTCTGCCAGCCCCTTTTTCCGGTCCCAGACGGTCAGCACGCCGAGGCCGGTGCCGACGACACACTTGCGGCCGCCCTTGACGGGGACGATGGAGAGCAGCTCGTCCTCCTGGTCGGCGGAGATGGACTGGGGCTGCGCCTTGCTGGAGCGCACGTCGATGACGGAGAGGTGCCCGTCGCCCGAGGTCGCGACGAGCTGGCGCTTGTCGTCAAAGTAGAGAAAGTCGGAGATGTAGTCCCAGTGCTGGGTGTAGCTGCGGATCGCGTCGCCTTTTGTGCGGGGGTCCCAGAACTGCTGTCAGGGGACACGGAGAGAGGCGGCCAGGCGACCAGCGACCGGCGAGAACACTCGAGATCCAGTCGCGGCGGTTGCTCACCTTTATCACACCCTCATCGTCGCCAGTGGCCACGAGCTGCTCGTTGACGCACGACACGCGGTTCACGGGAGAGCTGTGGGTCAGTGTTGGCCGTCGGCGTGGCACCGGCACTCACTCATGGCCCTGGTCGTGTTCGCGGAGGACGGTGCCGGTTTCTGCGTCGAGGCGGCTGCGGGTCAGCACGAGGGTGTCGTGGCGGGGGAAGAGCCGGGGGGAGAGCCGCACGCAAACTAGTGTCGCGGCGCCTGTCCCAGCGCACACTGCATTGCAAACTCACCAAACAACCCCGCTCTTGCCGCCCATCCACAACCCCCGCCCGTCGCCCTCAACCGCAAGGGCGCGCGCAGTGCGCTTGGTCGGGCGCACGCTCCACGCCTTGCGCGGCTCGCCGGTCGCGGGGTCGAAGCGCCAGCTCTTGACCTCGCCGGTGAGGAGCGAGGCGTACACGAGCGGCTCGGACGGGTGGAACGCGAGGTCGAACGGCTGGTTGCGGAGCTTGATGTCGGGCATGGTGTGGGGGGGGGAGACGGCAGGAGACGCGCGAGGGGAGGGGAGACGGCAGGAGACGCGTCGGACAGTGTGTTCAGCGATGGATGTGCTGCTGTCATCATCGCTGCCGCCGACGCCGCCGACGCCGCCGCCGCCGTTGTCGCAGCTGCCCGCCGCAGCGTCTCGAAAATAAAATCGCCGGTGGAGGTCGCACGTGACGCGGAGAGAAGGAAGATCTCCGCCAGGGGCAGATCTGATCCCGCAACCCCCACTGACGTCACCTCAGGGAGATCGCCAAAAAGTGCCACATCACGTGACTTTTACCCTTTTTTCAATAACGCCGTGATCTGTATCACTCGGCTCAGGGTCCGATGAGGCAAATGAGATGACGTGGGGGGTGTTTTTTTTTTTTTTTTTTTTTTTTTTTTTTTTTTTTTTTTTGTTTTTGTTTTTTTTGTTTTTTTTTTTTTCCTTGGGGTGCCCCCGTGACGGGGGCGGGG
>JALJEG010000019.1:303179-325655 GCA_023653615.1 Apiotrichum siamense
CCCGACGCAACCGCCCCGCCGGCGACGCGGGGGGGGGGGGGGGGGTGTTTTTTTTTTTTTTTTTTTTTTTTTTCTTCTCGTCGTTTTGCCAAAAGGGACAGGGCGAATTTGAATTTACCTCGGGAGGCTCCCCTGATCGGGACGAGGGGGAATTCGTGTTGTGGCACCCAGGGGAGTACAGTCAGCGCCTGCGTGCATGCATGTACGAGGCTGCAGATCCGCGCCGATCTGTCGGTGCATGGCGGCGGCGGTGTGCTCGGCGTGTGGCCGGCGTGTGCCCGGCGTGTGCTCGGCGTGTGCGTCGGCGTCGGGGCGGCGCGCGCGGGAGGTCGCCGGCAGAGCCCAGGGCGCACGCCCGCTGTGCCACATATCGCAAGCGAGCAGCACCAGCGGTAAGCGCGTCCCGGGGTGCCCTGCGGCGTGCGGCGGCGGCGGCCAGCGCAGGGAGCGGGAGGTGCGAGTAGCGGCGGCGGTGGTAGCGCCAGGCCAGCGGCAGCCCAGGCTGCCCAGCACTGCCAGCCCAGCGGCTGACCAGCCCAGCCCAGCCCAGCTTGCACCAGCCCAGCGCCCAGCGCCCGCCCACCTCCCGGCGATTGCACCACGGGCAATTCCTTCCGGGTATCTTGGAGATTGCGCTGCAATTTGTAATCGCCTGCGCCCTGATGCGGCTCTCTGCGCCCTAGTGTGTGTTTGGCGGGCCTGGCGCGGACGCTGCCTGGGGCGCTGCCGCGGTTTTAGGCAGGGCAAGAGCCGGGAGCCTCGTCTTGTCCCCCACCTGCGCGCAATTCCCACCCTCTGTTGCCGCCCAGCTGCCGCCTGCTGCGCCGCCGCCCACCCCGCGCGCATCGTCCCATTTCCCCCCCGCCCGCCGCTCCCCCCAAACCCTCGTCGCCCCTTTGCACCTGGCTGCTCCTCGTCGTCTCGACGCCTGTGTTTATACCTTCCGTATCCACCTTACCGATACACACTACTCACACGCACTGCCCTCGTATCCTGTCTTCCCTCGCTCCCCCTCTCCCTTCGCGCCCCCCCCCGTGTCTCTCCCCTTTTACACAACCACCCACGCAGCCCCATTGCCCCTTTGCCACCACCACCGCGACCCCTCCTCCTCCCCCCGTAGCGCGACTCTTGTGCTGGCATCTGCGTCACTGGCTGCTGCTGTGCGCGCCTTTCTGCTCGCCACCGCTCCCGCTGCGCGCCGCTGTCGTTTGCGCGGCTCCCCTGCGGCTTGCCTTTCGGCTCTCCACCTGGCCCCACCGGTGTCCGCGTGCACCGCTCCCCGCGCACCATCCCACGCCCGCGCGCTCCATCCCACGCCCGCGCACCTCTCCTGTCCCTCTCCACCTCTGCTTGCCACAGACAATCCCTTGTCCTGGCATCCCTGCTGCTGCGACCGCGCTCCCCTCTCGGCGCGCTCCCTCCCGCACTCGCCCACTGCACCGCGTCGCGTGGTTTCCGCCGCGCCAGTTTCCCGCGCGCCACTCCCTGTCCTGCTGCGTCGTCCCCCTTGGTTGCCTTCCTTGCCTGGCCTTCCTCGCCTTCCTCGCCCTTCCCTTTCCTCCTTCCCTCCCTCCCCCGCGTCTTCCTCGCTCGACGCGTCTGGAACCAAACACCCATCCATCCGACAGGAGCCTATCCCGCGGCGCGTCATCCTAGATAACACTCGCGTCCGCGTTATCATCGGCCATCACACAAGAGGAACGCGCGCACACGCACGCACACGCCGTCAAAAGACCGACCCACCGGCTCCCGTCTCCTGTCTCGACAACTGGTGAGTACCCGATCCGTCCGGCCGCGCGCGCAGCCGCGCCGCTTCACACGCAGCGCGCGCAGTCGGCGCCCATGCATCCATCCACGCCGCCGCCAAGAGTATAAGGATGCAGTTGCTGACACTCTTCTTCTTCTCCCTCCCCCTCCGCGGTGAAAACAACCCCCCATGCCCACCTGTGCAATGACGAATGACTCCCCTCCTAATGTGCCATCCACCACGGCCGATTTGCCACCACGCCCCGGCCGCAACGTCAGTGGTCCCCCCGGCCATACTTGATGCAGAGCGCTTCAGCACCCCCCCCAGCGCATCACAGCCACCCGGCTCACTCTTGGTCAAACGTGAGTCGTGGATGCATCGCGGGGGACCCCCGATCGCTGACCGTTCCCGCCAGCAATCCCACATGTACCCCAATAGCACGGCGCATCAGCGCAACCCGGCCAATCCGCGGTCAACATACGACACGGGCGCGAGCTCGGCCGCCGACGACCAGTACTCTGGCTACCAGCAGGGCGGCTTTGGCGGCGTCGGCGTCGGCGGATACAGCTATGGCAGCAACATGGGGTGAGTCCCTGCCGCACACAACCTCGCAGCTGACCCAATAGCAACCTGTACAATGCAACATCCCCGTCCCTCCCGTCCAACCGCCGGACATCAAACCCGAAGGCCGGCTCGCCGATTGCCCCCCAGGCTGCCTCGGCCGCTAACACGTCCCCATCCGCCTACTACCCCCGCCAGGCTGCCTCGGGTGCCGATGTCACCCAGTCGCCGTATCAGTCCTCCACCGCCCCGCCCCAGATCCTCAGCCATCACGGCGGCCCCAACCAGCAGTATGGCGGCTACTACCCGTACTATGGACAGGAGGCCCACCACCAGGGCGGCGGCGGCGGAAGCCAGTGGCAGCACGGGTACGACAGCCAGTCGAGTTTTGGCCAGCAGGGCGTTGCCCCCCGCCAGACATCGTCGAGCTCAATGTCCGCCGTCCCCGGCGTCAGCGGCGCCGAGCAGAGCCGCACAGGCAGCAACTCGTTCGACTACCAGTCCAACCCCCCGCAGCAGTCGGGCTACCCCGGCGGCTGGGACTCGGCCCGCGGCGCCGCCAGCGGCCACCAGTGGCAGCAGCCCGCACAGCAGCAGGGCCAGCAAGGCCAGCCCCAGTCGCAGGCCGCCCAGGGTGGGCCCCAGCGCAGCGCTTCCGGCAGTGGCCAGCCCCCGCAGGTCATGAGCCCGTGGCAGTATGGCGGCGGCCACCATTTCCCTCCTCCCCCGCAGCCCGTTCCCCAGATGGGTGGCCAGATACCCCCCGGCCAGTACGGCGGCTGGGGCGGACAGTGGGGCGGCAACCAGCCGTACTATACCCAGCAGCAACAGGCTCAGCAGCAGCAGCAGCAGGCCCAGCAGCAACAGCAGGCCCAGCAGCAGCAGGTCCAGCCGCAGCAGCAGCCGGCCACCCAAACGACTCCCACCGCGGCGGCACCAGCTGCTGCTGCACCGACCGCGACGGCCCCCGCTACCGCCGCTGCTGCCGCCGCCGCTCCCCCAAAGAAGGGCAAGCCGTCAAAGAAGGAAGCCGCCGCCGCGGCCGCAGCTGCCGTCGCTGCTGCCGCCGCCGCCGCTGCCGTTCCTCCCCCCGCCCCCGAGCCCGTCGCCACTCCCGCTAAGGAGCCCAAGACCAAAAAGCGCCCCGCCGAAAAGGAGCCCAAGGAAGACCAAAAGGACGAGGACAAAAAGTCCAAGAAGAGCAAAAAGGAGGAAAAGCCTGCGCCCAAGCAACCGATCAAGTCGCACCTGAAAATGCCACGCCAGGCGCCGTCTGCGTGGCAGCTCTTCTTCACCGACGAGCTCAACAAGGCCAAGGCGGCCGCAGCCGCCGAGGCCGGCACGTCTCCTGGCGGCACCCCGATCCATCCCAAGCTCAACGTTGCCCAGATTGCCAAAGACGCCGGAGGCGCCTACGCCAAGCTCTCCCCCGACCGCAAGGCGTACTATGCCCGCAAGGTCGAGGAAGGCAAGGTCCAGTACCAAAAGGACCGTGCCGCCTGGGAGGCGACGCTCACGCCCGAGGACATCAAGGCAGAAAACGCGTTCCGCGCGCTCCAGCGCAAGGAGGGCAAGTCGCGCAAGGGCAACCTCAAGGACCCGAACGCGCCCAAGAAGCCGCTGTCGGCCTACTTCCTCTTCCTCAAGGGCATCCGCGAGAACGACGATCTCCGCAACCAGGTGTGGGGCGAAGAGAGCGAGACAACGCGGCAGAGTGTGCTTGCCGCAGAAAAATGGCGTGGTCTCTCTGACGACGAAAAGAGGGTACGTGTTCTCCAGGCGACTCGTAGCGCGACCCGCTGACCGGCAGCCGTACCTGCAGCAGGCTGAAAAGGACAAGCAAGAGTACGAGTCGCTCCGCAAGATCTACGAGGACGATGCCGCCGCCCGCGCCCGCGGCGAGGCCAACTCTGACCGGCCGACGTTCCCCGAGATCCAGTCTGCGATTATCGTCCCGCCAAAGTCGCTGCTCGAGGGCAAGAAGGGCGGCAAGGAGGATAAGAAGAAGAAGGACACGTTCTCGCCAGATCAGCCCACGGGTTTCGACACGGGGCTCGAGATGGAAGGCTTTCATGGCTTTGACGACATGGACCTGACTGGCCTCGAGGGCATGACGGGTCATGGCACCGCTGCCTAGGTGTAGAGTGAGTGGGCGGCATGTGGGGCCGGGGTGGTGCTGACGGCCAGTATGGTCTATCTGGTTTTGGATGTTGTCCCGCCGCCGGCGGCGTATCTCGCATGTCGTCCCGAGTGTAGCTTGCCATGACATTACGGAAATGGACTATGGCGCAGGCGTGGCAGATATAATAACCCACTGCCCGGCTGCGCCGTTCTCGGCTTTCTCGGTTTCTCTTTGTTTGCTGTTTTCTTCTCGGCTCTTTTTATTTTCCCGTTTTCGCTGTGCTCCGGACCGCCACGCCCCTCTCTTCGCTTTCGATTTTATTTTTATCTTTTGCCGCACACTGTGGAGGAGAGGAGCCGCGCGGCCTCGGAGGTCGCGGCTTGTCGCTGTTCGTCTTTTGGATATCAGTTGTTGACGCCGAGTAGCAAATGCAGTAGTGACGTTGCGTTGCGAGTGGGGATGTGGGGTGTGCGCGGGTGTGCGTGGGTGTGCGTGGGTGTGCGTGGGGGTCTTGGGTGTGCGTGGGTGTGCGTGGGTGTGCAGATAGATGGTTGTGCGGGGCAAGGTGAGGGAGGTGCGGGGCAAGGCAAGGGAGATGGTTCTACGGGGCGGCCTTGGGACGGGCGAGAAGGTTGCGATCAGGCATGAGGTAGGGGATACTGGTGGTGGTCGCGGCGGGGGTGGTGGTGACCGCGGCACAGCAGCCAGACCGACCAGCGATCGGCATGATCGTTAGTAACCGACACGATAACCACAGGCGCGGCGGCGCCGTCCATGAGCGCCGCCAGTCCATGAGCACCGCCATGAGCGCCGCCCGCCCGCCGGGGCCAAGCGCGCGCGCGCGGCGCCGCGTCTGCATACCGCCTCATGTCGGCAGCGCACGCATCCCCGCGGCGCCGCGCATGCGTTTCGGACTCGGTCTCGGTCGCGATCTCGGTGAGTCACGGGCCTGGGCCTCTTCGGCGCCGATCGAGGCGCGCGGTGATGGCGAGCGCGCACTGACGGCACGGCGTACGGCAGGGGGGGGGGGTCGGAGTGTGAGTGACGGGGTGCAGGGTGTACGGGGTAGGGCACACGGCGACGGCGACGGCGCTGGCGCCGGCCCACCGCAGACGGCGCAGCGCGCAGCGGGCAGCCCCCAGCGGGCAGCCCGCAACGGGCAGCCCCCAGCGCGCAGCCCCCAGGACCCGGCGTCGCGCTCCCCGGCAGCAGACTGCGGGCATGATTGCATCACAGCAGGCCCCCGCAGACAGCGATCGCTGCCGCTATCGCGATCGCTGATCGCGGAATGCGCGCCCGGTCTCGGCTCGTGTGCAATGCCGGCGCCCCGGGACTGGGGGACCGGGACTGGGGGATCGGGACCGTGGGATCCGGGATTGTGGGACCAGTGTGACCAGTGTGCGCCCCGGAGGCCCCCCCCGGGACGTGTCGTCGTCGCAGAGCGTCAGTCGCGGCAGCGGTCGTCTGCGCGGAGCAGCGCCGGAGCTGCCCCGAGCGCACGCCGCCCCGCGCCCCCCCATGGCGTGCTCGGCGCGCGCTGTGCGCTGCCCGGATCCGACGCTGCACCGCCCCGCCGCAGGGGACGCTCTGACACCTGGGCGTCATCGCCGGCTGAGTCAGTGGCCGGAAAAGGGGGATGCCGCATGCCGGCTCGGCCGACTCGGGAGCTGGCGTTTGTGCGGTGCAGAGCAGCGGCAGCGCAGCCTCTGCCTCTGCAGATCTGGGGATCTCGGGGGGAGCACGCGCTGCACATCGGCCTGGCGCCGTGCCGGGTGTGCGCGGGGTGGCGCTGGGGGTCGCTGCTGGTGCCGCCTGGCGTCGCCTGGTGCCACTGGCGGTGGCACTCGGCTGCTGGCGACCTGGCCGCACCCAGGGCCCGTCCCGTCTCGTCCTCCGCTCCGAGGCCAGACAATAACACGGCGGAATCGACGTTGCCTGCGTCGCGCTAGGCGTGCCTCGATCGCCGAGTGGCGGAGAGACATGCGGGAGGGGCCTCCGGTCCACCGGCGCCGGAGGCTAGTGCCCCGCTAGAGTCGGGCATTTAATGAACGGGCTCGTATGATCTGATCGTGGAGTGGGGCTGCCGCTGCGCCCACTGCCGCTGCGGCAGCAGCGGCAGTGGGACGACGAGTACGAGTACGAGCACGAGTAGCCGCAGAACACCAGGACACCGGCAGGACACCACCAGGACACCACCAGGACACCACCAGGACACCACCAGGAGCCGTAACCGCAATCGAGAACATGTCAACAGGGCCGCAATCAGAGCCATCACGTCGATGCATGCGCCGCCGCGACGTCATGTTCCAGAAGAGAGGGGCTTGGGACAGAGGTCGCACCCCCTGCTGCTTTGCCGTGCCCGGCTGGCTGCTGCCCCGCTGGGTCGTCACCGGAATGTTTGCTGTGACGCCTTACGGCACAGGCTCGTCTCAGTCGTCGGGCAGCGCGCCGGCAGGTGGTTGTTGGTGGTGCTACTCGTACTCTTGCTGCTGCTGCTGCCGCTGCTGGCGCAGCGGCAGCAGCAGCAGCAGTAGCAGCACATCGCCTGTCGCACTCCTGTCTCGATCCCCGAGCCCGTCCGAGCTCACACCCCAATGGCCCGCGTGGATATCGCGGTTGGAGCCAGCCACACCCAAAAGTCGCTGCGACTCGATCCTCGCCGCCGTCTTAGTCATTCGCCCTCGACACCCCAACACATCGCCCTCGTCCATCTCCCCAAGCCTGCCTCGACTCGAGCGCGACGCTCGCCACGCACCGTGTGGCCCATGTTGTGACTGCACTCTCTCCCCATCGCTCTGTTCCTCTCGACCCGCCCCCGCTGACCAGAGACGTCGAGCGGACGCGATACGGCATCCAGCTCTCACCACAGAAATTCGACCACAACCGCGGCTTGTTGCAACTCACTTTCCTCCCCCCCAGGTCCCCCATGTCAGCCGCCTTTGACCACCCCCAGCGCAGTGGGAGCGGCAGCAGCGCGAGCAGCACCGGCGACGGCCCAGCATATGGGAACGGCGCCGCCGGCGCGTCCTTTCATGCCAACGCAGCCCCGTTTCCCATACCCGGGGCCACCCCCGCCCCCGCCCCCGCGCCGCCCTTCCCGGCCCTCCTCCAAGGCCTCCAAGGCCTCCAAGGCCTGTCGCCGGCCGACACGTCCGCGCTCCTCGAGCTCTCGCGTCTCACGCCCCAGGAGCTCGCCGCTGTCTTTGCCGCAGCAGGAGGGCAGCCTCCTGGCGCCGCCGCCGGACCCGCTCCGGGGGCAGCCCCGGCCCCAGGCCAGCACCCAAACGGCGTCGACTTTGATCCCCTCCTTCCGCTCGCCATGCCGTTTGGCGCAGACCCCGACGGCGATGTGCAGATGGCCGACAACAGCAACCCGAGCGCGACCGCGACCGCCACCGCGGGCACCACTCCGAGCACCGCCAGCGCCAACCCCAACGTGAACACGAGCCCCCGGCGCTCCACCGCCGCGTTCAACGCCGAGAGCGCCGCCGCCGTACCCGACGAGACCCCTGCTACGCGCACCGGCGGGCCTAGGGACCCGCCTGCCGCTGCTGCCGCAGCGGCAGCGGCAGCAGCAGCAGCAGCAGCGCCCGCCGCCTCCGCCCGTCCCGACCTCGTGCGCCTCGCCGACCTCGTCACTCACGCGTCGCTCGTCCTCCAGCAGCCGCAGGCCGGGCCCCGCAAGTACACGCGCTCCCGCCGCGGGTGCCTCACCTGCCGTGCCCGCAAGGTCAAGTGCGACGAGGTGCGCCCAAAGTGCCTCCGCTGCGCTGCCATGGGACGCGAGGTGAGTCGTGCCGTGCCCGTGGTCACAACGCCGGGTCATAGCTGACCCCAGTGCACATGGGACGAGGACAAGGGCGGCGACAAGGGCGGCAAGAAGGCCAAGCGGAAAGGCTCGGCGGGCACAGCTGCCACTGGCAACGCTCCGCCGCCGAACGGCGCTTCCACCTCCTCGACCGCACCCCGAAAGACCTCGGACCCCTCCCCCGTCCCCCCGACAGGCATCCCGCTCCCGACCGCCGCCGAACGCCGCCCAGCGGCCCAGCAAACAACCTACCCCCAGCCGGGCACCGCGACGTCTCTCCCCAACCAGCCATTCTTCCATGGCCTCACCGGTGCACCACCGTTCATCGCCCGCACACCTCCGGCCTTCAACCCCGACGCTCTCGCCGGTCTCCCTCCGTCGCTCGCAAAGGCCCTCTCCGATCTCGCCCAGGGCGCGACACAGTCCGGCCCCGCCCCGTTCGGCGCTGTCGACGGCATGTCCAGCTGGGTCAACTCGCCGAACCGCAGGCAGTCCGAGCCGACCCCAACAAACTTCCCCTCGTCCGCGACCCACCAGCCCTTCCGGCCGACACCGCCGTCCAGCGGCGGCGACGAGCACATGGCCAAGCGCCCCCGCCCCAATGCCAGCGCGCCCTCCGACCTCGCCGGCCTCCCGTTCGACTTCCAGGGCTGGGTCAACAACATCAAGTCGTCCCCGACCGCCTCGTCCAACAAGTCGACCACCCCGGACATTATCGAGCTCACCCGCACCCCGGCCCCCGACGAGCACGGCCGGATCACCCTCGAGTCCGTGGACCCCGCGGCCGTCGACCCCGCTGCGGGCGCCATCGTGCTCGACGACGAGGAGTATGCCCAGGCGGGCGACATTCCGCTGTCGCTCCGCGGCGGGCGGCTGGCCCGCCGCCGCGGCGGTACAGAGGGACACGAAACGAGCCCGGCGATGAGCACCACATCCCTCGCAAACGGCCGTTCCCTTGACGACTCGCCGCCCCGGCGAAACACCCCCAACGTCATGGCCCTCATACGGCTCGCCGCCCAGCCGTCAAAGGAGCTCGACCCGTTCATCCACGCCTTCCCCACCGAGTCGACGCGCAACCTCTTCCAGCACTATGTGAACAACACCAGCCGGATCGTGACCGCAATGGGGCCTACCAAGCCGGGCAGCAATCCGTTTCTCCAAGTGTCCCTCCCCCTCGTCCTCGGCGGCGACTCGAGGACCTCGAGCCCCGGCTGCGATGCCCTGCGTTTCTCGCTCCTCACCACCAGCGCTGCCCATCTCCTGCATCTCCGCGGCGGGCAAGACGCCGCAGACCTGTGCGACCGGCTCAAGAAGCTGGCCATCAGCTACACTGTCATCTCGCAGGCTGAGACCGAAAAGGACCGTCGCCAGGGCAAGGACGGCGTCGTGCTCTCGGCCAAGGCCGAGCAGGACAACGACCTGGCCCTCGCCGCCGCCGTCGTCATCGTTACCCGGGACGTCCTCTCGGCCGACACGACGTGGAAGGCCAACCTGGACTTTGCGCTGGCGTCCATCCGCCGCCGCGGAGGGCCCGAGGTCCTCATGGCCCGCGACCCGTCGTGCTTTATGCGCCGCTTCATCCTCGAGCAGCTGGCAACGCATGATGTGTTCAGCTGCTTTTCGACAGGCGGGGAGCCAACGCTGCTTCTCCCGAACGCAAAATGGTGGTTTGACATTGAGAGGAGCAGCAGGAGCGACTGGGAGCTGGAGAGCGTCGAGAACCAGTTTGGCGTTAGCAGGCAGATGATCGAGATCGTCTCCAGAGTACGTACCCGGTGCGCACCAGTTTCTGACATGCCCCCAGATCTGCGCACTGTGCGCCCTCAAGCACCGGCTTGGCCCCACCGTCTCCCTCGACGACCCCGAACTCGCCCCGGTCGCCGAGCACCTGCGCACCGTCGCCGAGTCCCTCCTCGCCGAGCTCGACCAGCTACCCATCACCCTCCAGTCGCTCCCGCGCCAGCGCCGTGTCCAGGTTGGCGACCACATCTACCGAATGACCATGTCGCTGCACCTCATGACGGAGATTCTGGGCTTGCCGGCCACTGACCCGCGGGTCCGCGACATTGTGCCGACCGCGCTCGGGTTATGCTGCGAGATTGCGAGCCAGCCGATCATGCTCGTGTGGCCTTTGCTGATTATGGCACGGGTCGCGGGGGAGGACGAACGCGAGTGGATCCGCAACCTCGTCGCGACCTACAGCGACCAATGTGAGTCGGAGCAGACAGGGCACCAGCCGCCAGCGGCCACTGGGAATGCGATGCTGACAAGGCAGACTGCCGCGATCTCGAGGCGGCGGACAACCTCATCCGCGAGCTGTGGCGCCGCCAGGATGCGGGCGTTCACGTGCCCCCGTGGCATACGCTCATGACCGAGCTGGGGCAGCAGGTCCTCCTCATCTAAGACTCTTTACAACCGAGCGCCGGCCGCGTATACGTATGGCCTGGCGCGCGTGCAACTAATATAATCTAGCTATCTAGCCCGGGAGGCCCAGGAAGTGTATGTGCGAGAATGCAGCGGAACAGCGCGAGCCAAACGTTGTCCAGTCGATATAGATGTTGTAAATGTGAATGTCTCATTGCCCCCTTCCGAACCGCGCTCCCGTCTCCTGCGCGCAATACAACCATCCATACAGGCAAGCTCATATGTGCTACAGTCTACAGCTCGCGCACGCCGCGCTCCACACGCTCGCCCTCGGCCACTTCTGGCTCCTCCTCGCCGCCGCCAAGCGCTCGCGCGACCCGCGCCAGCGCCGCATCCAGCACGCCTCGATCCGGCCCGCTGCTTAGACCCAGCGCCGCGGCGAGCGCCCCCCGGTCCACTGCCGCCAGGGTGGCGCGCAAGGCGTCACCGCCATGCGGTGGCCCGCCTGCGCGCACCTTCGTGGTGGACGGGGGGAAGAGCGGCTGCGAGAATGCCCATGCGCGCGACTCGGCCAGCGGGCCGAGCACACTGAGGAGGGACGTTGTGGGCTCCGTTGGTGGCAGAAGGGAGAGGACGGCGTGCAGGCGGAGCAGGACGGGGTGGTGGATGCCCATCGCTGTCGCCGCGAGGAGCGGGTGTGTCGCCTCTGAAGCATGTCAGTCGTCTCCTTCCCAGCTCACACGCGGGCCAACCTCCAAGCCGCACGGGACGGCGCCTGGGCGACCCTCCGCGCCGGCAAAGACCCACTCTGTAGCTCCCCGGCAAGTTCCAGCGCCTCAGAGGCAAGCACCGCCGCGCCCGCGCTCTGTCGCCAGCCGACGCGCGACGCGTGCGCAAACTCGGCCGCGGCGCGTGTGTCGCGCGCCGCGATCGCTGCGCGCATGCCCGTCGCAACCAGCTCGCGCGGGAGCGAGGTCAGCGGCCGGCTGCCCGCGCACGCGCGGATGTCCGCCAGCGCGCGTTCGTTCTGCCCCGCGTCGGCGGGCGGAGCAGCCAGGCGCGCGGTCGAGGCGAACTCGACGCGTTGGCGGTCGGCTTTGGAGGGGCCGGCCACATCCGCGGAGAGATGCCACTGGGGAGCGTCAGAACAAAGGAGAACAAAGGCTGGTCGGAAGGAGACCACGCGGGACCACCGCCAGCCACGACCCACTCCTCGTTCCGTGTACGCGTGCTCGGGTCGGTACTCGGTCTTGCTCCGCGCCACCGCAGAGGCGATGCGCCGGGCGCGCGCGTCTGCACGCGCAGCGGCTGCGGCGGCCTTGGCGCCGTCTGTGTCTGCGGCGGTGGGGAGGACGGCGGCGGGGAGAACTGCGGCGGGGACGACGGTCATTGCGTGCCGGATGTGGTGGATTCAAAATCTGCGCGTCGGGTGGCGCAAAGGTCGGACATGTCGCAACGTCATCTCTCTCCATCTCTCTCGTCACCATCACACGACGCGCCAGCATGACCACCGCCGACCTCAAGCGCTACTACGCCGACCACAACGCGCCCATCTGCCCCCTGGTCATCAAGGAGCACTTTGACACGCTCACCGACAAGGAGAAGCTGTACGCCCACCACATTGCGTACGCGTCGTGGCTCGGCGCCCGCATCATCCTCGAGCAGACCACGCCCCAGAGCTCGGATCTCTTTGACCTGCTCCGCATCACCTTCTCGGCGTCCAAGGAGAAGCCTACGGAGCTCGCCGACCTCGCGGCGCTGCGCAGCGCCGCCGGCGTTGACGAGGAGGCGTTTACCTCGGTGCTCGAGTATGCCGTCCAGTTCCTGTCCAACCTCGCAAACTTCAAGTCGTTTGGCGACATCAAGTTCATCCCCCGCGTCCCTGCCGATGTCTTCAAGAAGGTCGTCGCTGCTTCCCCGCGCGCCTCGGAGGCGCTTCCCCTCTTTGAAAAGTACAGCGAGGAGATTTACTCGGTGACCCCCACCGCCCGTACGCTGCTTGGCTACCTTGACGAGGGGCACGTCACCAACTACTACTCGGGCGACGTTACGCAGGCCGACATCAAGGCGGTCCAGAAGTGGGTCGAGTCGCGCGGCCAGGATCCCCTCAACACCCGCCTCTTCAAGCTGGCCGATGGCGTTCTTGAGCTCCGTATTGCCTCGGCCGAGAAGACCAAGCCGGACGAGGAGTTCAAGATTGACGACAAGCGCACCGTCCGCATCGTCTATGGCGACTACGCCCCCGTCCTCAAGAACATTGCCAACTCCATGGCCAAGGCTATCCCGTACGCTGCCAACGAGCACCAGCGCAAAATGCTCGAGCACTACGTAGCCCACTTCCAGAACGGCGATGTCAACGCCCACAAGGACTCGCAGCGCGAGTGGATCAAGGACGTTGGACCTACTGTTGAGACTGACGTTGGTTTCATCGAGACGTGAGTGCTTGCTTTCAATTTAGATCGTCGCTGACATTCAGCTACCGTGACCCCGCCGGTGTCCGCGCCGAATGGGAAGGCTTTGTCGCCGTTGTCAACAAGGAGATGACCAAGAAGTTTGGCCGTCTCGTCGACTCGGCTCCCGTCTTTATCCCCAAGCTGCCTTGGTCGAAGGACTTTGAGAAGGACGAGTTCAAGAAGCCCGACTTTACATCTCTAGAGGTCCTTTCCTTCTCCACTGGCGGTGTCCCTGCTGGTATCAACATCCCGTGAGCGCCTCCGGTTGCCCTTTTCCGTGCTCATGCATTGCAGGAACTACGACGACATCCGACAGACCGAGGGCTTCAAGAACGTCAGCCTTGGTAACGTCCTCTCCGCCAAGGCGCCCAACGAGAAGATCACCTTCCTGTCGGAGGAGGACCAGAAACTGTTTGACAAGTACCGCGGCCCGGCCTTTGAGGTCCAGGTCGGCATCCACGAGCTTCTCGGCCACGGCTCAGGCAAGCTCCTGCAGGTGTTTGCGGACGGTACCGCCAACTTCGACAAGGGCGCTCCCCCAACGAACCCTCTCACAGGCAAGCCCGTCGAGACGTGGTACGGCCCTGGTGAGACGTGAGTACACTGTATGTCTTCCTCTGTTGACGACGCAGCTGGGGTTCGGTCTTCGGCACCATCAGCAGCTCGTACGAGGAGTGCCGTGCCGAGACGGTTGCGATGTACTTGAGCGTTGACAAGGACATGCTCTCGATCTTCGGCCACACCGACACCTCGACCGAGGAGGGCACCGCCGACGACATTATGTACATCGCCTGGCTGCAGATGTGCCGCGCCGGTCTTCTCGCTCTCGAGTTCTATGACCCTGCGGCCCGCAAGTGGGGCCAGGCGCACATGCAGGCGCGCTACGCCATTACCCACGTGCTGCTTGAGGCGGGCGAGGGACTGGTCACGATCGAGCCCCACGGCGACGGCGACCTGCGTGTCACGCTCGACCGCAGCAAGATTGCGACCGTCGGCCACAAGGCGATGGGCGATTTCCTCACCAAGTTGCAGGTATACAAGGCGACGGCGGACGTCGCAGGCGGCAAGGCGCTCTACGACAAGGTGACGGCCGTTGGGGATAAATGGCTCGAGTACCGCAAGATTGTGCTTGAGAACCGTTTGCCCCGCAAGCTGCTGCTCCAGGCAAACACGTTCATTGAGAACGACAAGGTCGTACTCAAGGAGTACTCGCCTGACCTTGCGGGCTTCATCCAGTCGTACCTCGAGCGCACCATTTAGCGGAGTAAGTGTCATATCGGGATAGAAATGCAGTCAACTACATTCATGCCCATCAGCGCATCAGGTCATTGGCACGAGTCCCAGCGCCCTACCGTATTCTGACTGTTGGCCTTCGGTCGACAACAGCTAACTGGCCCCGTCAGGGTACGCCATCGCACAAGACCACACAATGCTGACTGTCTGAAAACCGGATCATACTCTCTTGTTCGCCCTTGCTCTCTGCTCACTTTCCATTTCTCACGTCTCCAGCTACACGCCCGTTACTCTAGCCCCTATGCGCTGCCAACCGAGCAACCAGAGCAACGATCGCTATGAAGCCGACTGTCGCTGCCTTTGTCGCTGGCCTCGTTGCCGTCTCCACGCTCTCCACCGTATCAGCTTCTATGGACGCCTATGGACGCATTCTGAGACGCGCGCACGACACCGCTGTAACAAGGTAACCTGCAAACCATCTCCTCACATGATCTTGAACCCTCTCAGTAGGTGCTCTTCATTTGGTCCCCTCCATTTGGAACTAGGTGCAGCCGTCAGAACAGAACCTTGGAGATACGGGGATAACCCTTGGCCAGATGTGAGCAAGGCAGCACCCCCGGTTAGTCTCAGTGAGCAGCTCAGTCTTTGCAGATGACCACATCCACAATCTCTATATCTATGTATCGATCTACACGCCTTTCCGCTGGAGGTTCCGCCTGAACCGGCGCTTGGCCCCACCGACCACCTCGTGGCGGCTCTCCGTCGCATCGAAGAACGGCACCTCGTCCCAGCGCACACCTGCCAGGCCCTCGTCTGATACGGCGCCGCCGGTAGGACGGTCGCGGAAGTCGAGCATCGCAGGGGTAGGCAGCTCAAACCCACCGTTACGCACGATGTAGTGCGCCCGCGCGAGGACGTTGGCAGGCAGGGGCGTGACGACCTGCAGCTGCAGAGAGGATGACGAGGACGGATCGGGGCGCACGGCGCGGACAAGGGCAAGTCCCAAGAAGGTGGTGTCCTCGGCGACGGGTCGCGTGGCGGGGACATACAGCTCGAGCTGGTCCTCTCCCCCGGCCATCGAGGAAGACTCCAACAGGGCGACGAGACTGCCATTGAGAGCGAGCGGGAGGTCGGACGGGACAATCGCGTCGGCGCTCTCGCCAATGAGGAATACCCGCGAAAGAGCTTGGCCTGTACCGAGACTCACAGTCCATGGGTGGACGGCAAGAAGGGGGACGGAAAAGTCCCAGGAGCAGATGGTCAGGGACGAAGGTGCTGCGAAACGGGTGCTCATGTACGAGATGGTGGAGAGGGAGCGCATGTCGGCCGCCGTGTAGCGTGCTTGCAGCGGAGACGAGGGAGCGGGCTCGATTGCGAACACTTGGGGTCGAGTGGCAGTGGCGCTATGCGGCTGCATGCCCTGCCATCCTGCTCCGGAAGCGAAGGGGAGATCAACGGCTTGATGCACCGGGCTCGTCGTCCATGCAGCCGAGGCCTCGTTGTTCCGCGCCCGCTCTTCAACAGGGGCCTTAAAGGCAAAGACATGTGTTGGCTCCGTGCAGGCTTCTATGGCCCGAAGCAAGTCCTCTCCGAGCCCTTTGACCCATCCCTGGGTGTTCACCACCAGCGGGACAGCATCGCCATTCCGTCGTCCCCCGAGGGGCGTGAGGGGATACTGCACCTCGTATTGGTAATGCGTCACCAGCTGGTGGATGGCCTCCATGTATTCGTCGGGGCAAGACTGAGGACTCAGTTCGCCAAGGTAGTGCGCGCGAGCGGGAATGCGAGGGTGAGTGAACGTAGGGCCTGGATATTAGCGGCTTGGCAAAATGAGATACACCGCAATACGCACCCAGAACAGGAGAGTCAATCACCCACAACCCAACAACTCCACCACACCCAAATTCGCTCTGTCCAAGATCGCACTCGAGCCACGCTACGCGCTCATACCTTGTGAGGAGGCGGTTGAGTGCGGCACGGGCGAGAGACGACTTGCCGCTTCGTTTAGCACCCTTGACGAGCACGATAGGCACGCGCTCCTGGGGTGGCGGGGACATGTCGTCGTCCTCCTCCTGGGAACGGTCGATGAGAGAATCCAGGGCAGCGTGCCATGATGGTCCAGTGCAGTGGGGATATACTGGCATGGAAAAGTTGTTCAGAACAGGATGGACGCCGCGAAGACCCCAGGGTCCGGCGTTCAGGCCGTCGTCAACCCAGATGTTGTTGAATCCTGGTACGACTTCGCCGCGTAGCCCTTCGATACCACTGCGATGTTCTTGAACGAGGAAGAGGGTCCGGGAGGGATTCGTATCAAATCCTTTGGGGAGTTTCAGGCGAGCCATGAGAGGAGACTCCAAGAGCATATCCTCGTTGGCTGCCGCCGTCACCACCGGGATGGGATGCGAGGTCGGGGCAAATACTGGATACGCCTCAAGCTCCTCTCCCTCGTACGATGGGTGGATGGTGGTGGAGAGCAGCGAAACCGATTGCCGAAGAGGAGTGATAGTATAGGCTCCAGCAATGAGCAGATCCTGCGGTGTTAGCTTGACAGAGCGTGGTCGACCTGGCTCACCTCGCCTCTGCCTAGGCTGATGACAACGCCGGGGCCTGGGATCATGACTCCAGCAGCCTTGAGGGCAGATTCCTTCAGGTGAACAACATTAACGGCGTCGCGAGGTTCAAAGTGCGAGGTGCCGGCACGGAGAGTGGTGGCGCTCCGCGATGGGCCAGCCTGCGGGCTTGACGCGCGAGAAAACCATGGAGTCGCGGCACCCGATCCCGGCGCGTTGACCTCTCCCTCGTCGTAGTTGTCCTGCTCATCCGCGCTGGAACCGGCGTCCGACGACGCATCGCTCAGCTGCGGTGCACTCGGCGAGAACGCACGCATGGATTGGCGCTTCCGCTTGGGTGCCGCTGCCGGCAGCTCCTGGACCTCGGCCTCCTCGTCGGCTGCAGGGTAGTACCGCGCGCTGGCCACCTTTCTCCTCTTGCTCGAGGGCCTGGACGGCTCCGCTTCCGTCTCATCATCGGAAGCGTGGGCTGCAGGGGCAGCCTGCTTGGGCGCTGCGACCTTGGGGGATGCCGGTTTCCGCTGCTGCGACTTGGCGGCTGCCGCAGCTTTTCTGGTGGCCTTGGCGGGTGTGCTGGCCTTTGCGGCAGCCGCCTTGGGCGGCTGGGCGACCTCGGGCGTTTCCGCTGGCTCCGATGCGAGAGCCGCCTTTGCGAGCTGCGCGGCCCTGCGTGCTGCTAGGGCTGACATGGCGATGGGTTGACGGGGGAGAGAGACAGAGAGAGACGGCGAGACACATGATGGACGCCGAGATGGCCGGGCTGAAATATTTGGACACGCGAGGATGGCGACTGCGGGGCCCCGCAGCCCGCCGTCCAACCAGAAAAATGGATTCGAGTCAAAGTCGAGCACCATCCCGCACATTCGCGTGCTCGCCGCCGTCGTCGTCGTTGCCGTCGCCGCCGCCGTCGGTCTTGTCAGTCACCACCTCCCTCTCATCCATCTCTCACCACAGTCTCTACCGAACTGATCCCCAGCTTTCCCTTGGACACCACTTTTTTGCCCCAGCGACACACAATGTCTGGCCAGAACATCCGCCAGGCCGAGGGCCTCCTCATGAACATCCCCGACCCGTCAAAGCCGGTGCTCCCGGTCAAGGGCCAGCGCAACGTCCTCGTCACGTCTGCTCTTCCTTGTGAGTTCGCAGCGGTCGCCGAGTGCACCTGCTGACCTGGCCCCAGACGTCAACAATGTGCCCCATCTTGGTAACATCATCGGTTCGACACTCTCTGCCGACGTCTTTGCCCGTTTCAACAGGACGTTGAACATCCCCACGCTCTACGTTGGTACCCCGGCATGTGCTGCTGTTGGAATCTAACCCTCCCAGGTCTGTGGAACCGACGAGTACGGAACGGCGACCGAGACCAAGGCTCTCGAGGAGGGTGTCACGCCGCTCGAGCTCTGCACAAAGTTCAACAAGCTCCACACAGAAGTCTACAAGTGAGCCCGCGAGCCCCTTTGCCGCTTACTAACCACAGGTGGTTCGAGATCGGCTTTGACCAGTGGGGACGCACGTCGTGCCCGGAACAGACAGAGTAGGTTGCCTCACTGGCGTTCTTGACATGGCTTGAGCTGACAATACAGGGTCACGCAGGACATTTACAAGCACATTCACTCGAACGGCTACTTCCAGCTCGAGACTGCCGACCAGACCTACTGCGAGGACGACGAGCTTTTCCTTGCCGACCGCTTCGTCGAGGGCGAGTGCCCTCAGTGTGGCTACGACGATGCGCGTGGTGACCAGTGCGACAAGTGCTCGCTCACCTTCTCCTCCCCCACTGAGCTCAAGAACCCCCGCTGCAAGAGGAATAAGAACCACAAGCTCTCCGTCCGCCCCTCGACCCACGCCTGCATTCGTCTGAATGCCATTCAGCCCAAGCTCGAGGAGTGGATGCAGAACGCCCGTGTCAAGGGCAAGTGGACGTCTAACGTCGTCATCACGGACAAGGGAGAGATTGTTGAGCCCCGCATGCTCGGCGAAGGCCTCCGACCATCGGCCGTCACCCGTGACCTCAAGTGGGGTGTCGCCGTTCCTTCTGTTGGTGACAAGGAGGAGGATGACAAGCTCAAGGACAAGGTTATCTGTGAGTCGCCCGACGCGCTACCCATGCTAACACCCTCAAGACGTCTGGTTCGACGCCCCGATCGGCTACATTTCGATGACTAAGGCGTACACTGACAAGTGGCAAGAGTGGTGGATGAATCCGAAGGACGTCGAGCTGTTCCAGTTCATGGGCAAGGACAACGTCTACTTCCACACCGTGCTCTTCCCCTCGATGCTTCTCGCGGACGGCCGCCCGTGGACCATGCTTCACAACATTGCCTCAACCCAGTACCTCAACTACGAGGACACAAAGTTCTCCAAGTCGCGTGGTGTTGGTGTCTTTGGTAACCAGGCCGCCGAGACAGGGCAGCCGGCGTCGGTCTGGCGTTATTACCTCATCTCCCAGCGTCCCGAGACTGGTGACACGGCGTTCCAGTGGTCCAAGTTCATTGCCGCCGTCAACGGCGAGCTGCTCAACAACCTTGGCAACTTTGTCAACCGTGCCATCAAGTTTGTCAACGCCAAGTACGACTCGGTCGTCCCCGGCCCTGCGGACCTCAAGGGCGGCGAGGTCAAGGTTGACGAGTCGGACGCCTCTGAGGCCGCCAAGATCGACGCCGCGTTCGTCAACGACGTTAACGCCCGTCTTACCGAGTTCCGCGAGGCCATGCAGGCTACCAAGCTCCGTCACGGTCTCGCGACCGCCATGAGCATCTCCGCTCGCGGTAACGCCTACCTCCAGGAGAGCGGTCTTGACAACGCACTCTTCGCCAACCAGCCGGAGCGTTGTGCCGAGGTGCTGCTCAACGCCGTCAACCTCATCTACATTCTCTCGGCCGTTTTCCATCCGTTTATGCCCACTGCTTCTGCCGATATGCTCAAGCAGCTCAACGCCCCCGCCCGCAGCCTGCCGGCCGCCTTCTCCATCGACATCCTTCCCGGCCACAAGCTCGGCAAGGCCGCGTATCTCTTCAAGCGCATCGACAACACCAACAACGAGCAGGAGGCCAAGTGGCAGCGCCAGTTTGGTGGTCACCAGGAGCCGACTGCGGCCCCTACCGGCAACGACGACAAGGCCGCCGCTGCGCCTGCCGCTGCTGCCCCCGAGACTGGCAAGGTGCAGGACCACAACGCCAAGTGGGCGGCGGCCAAGAAGAAGAAGGAGGCCGCTGCGGCCGCGGAGGCCGCCAAGTCTCCCGAGGAGCGCGATCTCGAGGCCAAGCTCGACGCGCAGAACGCCCTTGTCAAGGACATTCACTTTGGCCGTACCGAGGGCGACATTGACGCCGAGAAGGCAAAGGGCAAGGCGCTCAAGACACAGCTGCAGGAGCTCCGCAAGAAGCTCAAGGCTGCGAAGATTTAGATAATAGGGCCGTGTGCCGTGTAGAGTGACTGTAGCCGACCTGCGTGCGGGTCTGATGATTAGGAGATGCAGGCGATATAGGATGAGGGGCGGATGGGGGTATTCAATGAGGGTCGGCTAATGGCAACAGGCGAGACGAGTGCGGCTGACGAGCGAGTGCGGCTGACGAGCGAGTGCGGCTGCACTTGGAGTCCCGTTCCCGCGGGTGGCAATGGCCGACGCCATTCGTCTGGGGGCCTCGACTTGTTCTGGATTGCCGCTGGAGCACGAAACAACATGGCCGCACCCGAATACCGTCGTCGCCCACGGACGGCATTGCGCGGAGACCCCTGTCGCTGGCCTGCTGTTCGGCCGTGGTCTGGGGCAGCCGCACTCTCCGCCCCAGCTGGGGTCTCGCTGGGGTCTCCGTACGGGGACGGCCTGCAGATCTCCGAGCACCAGGCCGACGTCGCACGCGTGCGGGACGCGCTGCAGAGGCCGCAGCTTGGCATCGGCATAGCCGCGTTGTGCCGCCGTGCGGGATTGATAATAGGCCCAGCCTGCGGTAGCCGCTCGACGCAAACCTAAAGGATGCCGGCCGGTGCCGCAGTGACGAATCATTATATCATCACAGTGCCTTGGGTGCGTGCCTCGCCACTGCCGGTGTGAGTGACGGCGCGGGCCTGAGGGATGGCGGCGGTGCGCACTTGTCCTTCCAGTTGCTGAAACGTGTTTGACCTCGTCCCGCACGTCGCGAGCACGCGAGCTTGCTCGCTCCCTCGCGCAGAGGTGGTGCCCTTATGGGCTGCGGCCGTGGTCCGTGGTGCCATATGCCCGAGGCCGCGCAGTCGTGCTCCCTTGGGGGTCCGCCGCGTGCGACCGCTTGCCCCGCACGCAAGTTCCGTGTCGTGGTGCAGGCTACATCCAGAGGGCAGGGACGACTCGCCCCGAGAGCTGCCAAGCCCCTGATGTTCCGACAGCTGCCGCCGGCTGCCGCTCGCGATCGCGCGACGGCGACTCGCGACACCCGATCCGTGATCGCGGTCGGAGAGTCCCCAGGCCCGACAGCATCGGGCTGGTCGTGGAAGAGCGGTGGTGAGCGCCGGACACGACATGTCCGCCTTAGGGGGCCGCGTCTGCGCTAGCAGCCGAGCCATGTGCGGGACGTGTGCACAGTGCCGCGACTTGCCGGATGACCTCAAGCGAAGTCTTGGGTTGCCCTCGAATGCGACTAACTAGTTCAGGCACTCCTCCATCCGCGGGTGGGGTCAGCACGCATTTCCGGATCCCGGTCGCGGGGATATCGAGCAGCGACGCCTTTGTGCCCAGACCCAGACACTGGATCGGCAGTTGAGCTGGCAAAATGTCTTCCGAGACCTGCGGGGAGCGAATGCAGAAATGTGGGTGGATGGTAGGCAACGCTGGATCAAAGGGAAGGCCGCCGCCACGAGCTGCCACTAACGACGATCTACCGTGCCACTCCTCTCGTGTTCTAGTGACCAATCCTTCTCCGTGTGCCACCTTGCAGCCGCGATCCGCGACTTATTCCGCTCGGTCGTGCGCTCGCCGTTGACCCCAGAGTGGCCCACGGCCGAATGCAAAAGCCCAGGTTATGCGAGACGTCGCACGAGCAAGAGCCGTGTGCTTTCTGCGGGCCCCTCGATGCCCCAGACTAGCTCGCGCCAAGCGAACGCCAGCAATCGGACGCGGGCTGACAAACTGTTCCCGATTATTGTTTTTTTCTTTTTTCCTCATGAGATACCGCCGACCGCCGTCTTATGCCGCGATGGGGGCGACTGCGAAAGGTTAAGCTTCGCTGCACACTCCATCGTGAGGGCAGTCGGACGTGGTGCCCTCATAGCTCAGGCGCGCTCAGGTACAGCGGCCGACAGCCCGTGGTGATTGGCCGCCGTGGCCCGAGCCGCACAGTCGAGCCGACCATGTGATGCGAAAGGATGCCGCACAGTGTGGTCCGCGCACCATTACTCCGGAGGCTGGGCCGACAGCCAGGCACCTCGAGCGTGTCGCTGCCGTCCATTGCCGCTAGCCATTCCCAGGACGTCCAGGATATCGCGTCCAGCGATCCGACGACGAGGCAACATCAGGAAAAAAAAAAAAAAAAAAAGGCGACCCGCCCCGGGGCCCCCCCCCCCCCCCCCCCCCCCCCCCCCCCCCCCACCCCCGCCCCCCCCCCCCCCCCCCCCCCCCCCCCCCCCCCCCCCCCCCCCCCCCC
>JALJEG010000019.1:325665-368156 GCA_023653615.1 Apiotrichum siamense
CCGACCGTGTCGCTGCCGTCCATTGCCGCTAGCCAGTCCAAGGACGTCAAGGATATCGCGTCCAGCGATCCGCCGAGGAGGAAAAAAAAAAAAAAAAAAAAAAAAAAAAAAGTCGACGAGCTCCGGGGCAAGTGTGCGCAGCGGGGTGGCCCGCGATGGATACTTAAGTGCCCCGTGGTTGCCCCCAGATGGCCCCATCAACCCCCGTTCCCCGCAGCCACCCAGCTCATCATGACAACCCCACACATTCACGAGGTTGAGAAGGACAACCACTCGGTCTCGCACGTCGACCTCAAGTACGACCCCAACGATGGCGTCGACCGCCACCTCGAGGTCCAGCTGCCCGAGTCGCTCAAGGACATGGGCGACCTTGAGATCCAAGGGGTCCACCGCGCCGCGACGCGCAAGATCGATATCATGCTGCTCCCCATCCTCATCGTCCTCTACATTCTCAACTTCCTTGGTGAGTGATCACAGAATGTGCTCCTCCACATTCCGATCTGGTCGAGCCGAGGTTTCACCGAATGCCTATCAGCCATTTGCTAACCAGGACAGACAGGCAGAACATCTCCTCTGCCAAGATCGGTGGCATGACCAAGGACCTCCACATGACCGACACCCAGTTCTCGACCTGCGTTGGCATTCTTTTCGCCGGCTACAGTGCGTTGCGGCACCTCACCTTGTGGCTAACAGGACAGTCTCGCTCCAGATTCCCTCGAACATCATTGCCTCAAAAGTCTCCAAGCCAGGACTGTATATCTGCGCCTGGACGGCCGCTTGGGGAGGTGTGAGCGCGTGCACCGGCGCTGTTCAGTCGTACCAGGGAATGCTCGTTTGCCGAGTGAGTAATTGCGGTGAGGAGGCACGACGTCTCTGAGCACCTTGTGAAGTCGTGAATAATTTTCTGACAACCTCAGCTCGTGCTTGGATTCACCGAAGCTGCATTCTGTGAGTATTCTCGACAAAACAAACTGGCACGGCAACATCGGGGCCTCTGGAAATGAGACTGACACTTTTAGTCCCTGGCGCACTCTTCCTTCTCTCCCTGTTCTACACCAAGAAGCAGCTCGCTTTCCGCACCGCCATCCTCTACTCTGGATCCCAGCTTGGCAACGCGTTCGGTGGTCTCTTTGCTCTCGCGATCCTTCAGGCGGACGGACAGCACGGCATCGAGGGCTGGCGCTGGCTCTTCATCATCGAGGGTGTCATGACCGTCGGCTTTGCGTCCATTTTCGCCTTCATCATCCCCAACCGCCCTTCGAATGTCCGCTGGCTCACCCAGGCTGAGCGCGACAGCGTCAGGTACCTGCTCGAGTCGGAGCGCGGCAGCCAGGATGCCGGCAGTGAAATGTCGATCTGGCACGCTCTCAAGCTTACCTGCATCGACCCCAAGGTCTGGCTTCTCTGCGCGACCCTGACCACTGCCTGGGTCGCCGCAGCGGTCACCAACGTCTTCCCCGTCGTCACCTCCGGCCTCGGCTTCTCTCGCGAGATCTCTCTTGTCATCACCGCGCCTCCCTACCTCCTGTGCATTGTCATCATCAGCCTGGTCGGCTGGCACTCGGACAAGATCAACTCGCGTGCCTTCCATGTTGCGATCCCTCTCTGCTTCAACATGGTCGCCAACATCATCGCCATTTCGACCACCAAGGTTGCCCCGCGATACGTTGCCATGATGATGATGCCCGGAAGCGTCTACTCGGCCGGTATCGTCATTCTCTCCTGGATCTCTTCCACGGTTGTCGGTCCCGATATCAAGAGGTGAGTCACAACCCAGCTTGGATCCTCCACATGCCATTGCTAACGTTCTCTAGGGCCATTGCCATCTCGCTTGTCAACGCCTTGAGCAACACGCCCAACATCTGGGCATCCTACATCTACCACGCCCCGCGATTCGTCGTTGCCTTCTCGGTGAACCTCGCCTGCGGTGCGCTGGTCGTTGTCCTGGCGATGGTGACCCGCCTGTACCTCAAGCACCTCAACCGCAGGATCGACAACGGCGAGGACCTCGGTGTGAACGGCCCTACGCAGGTCCAGCGCGAGGCTGGCTTCCGCTTCACCATCTAAGCTTTGTACCACTTTAGATCACTACGTAGAACCCGGAACTATCTGTTCGCATGGATTGTAAAAATTGCATCTCACCGACACCTGTGCCACAAACGCGCTGTTGATCTTCTCTCGCGCCACTGATCGCCGCTTGTTTGGTATCGGACGCGGCGCCGGTGCACGTGTCTTTAGTCACGTGGCTAAATATTACATAAGCAGAAGCGAAGGGACCTCCACTCGATGCCAGGACGGGGCTCTCCAACGCGAACACGGTTCATTGCTTGCTCCTCGTTCATTGCGCGATATCGCATCACCACCCACTCTCCTCCCCAATGTCACTACGCACCGCTGCGCGCGCCGCCCTGGGGGTCGTGTCCCCCTCAAGCTCGTCCCGGTTGCTAGCATCGAGCACACCAGCGCGGGCTGGTCTCTCCCAGCTGGCGGCCGCCCTGCCCGACGCGTCATCGCCGACCGCGCGAGCACGCATCCAAACACGCCAGTTCGGCTTTGCGGCAGGCTCCAGCAACGGAAGGTTTTTCGACGAGGCCAGCAATCCCGTCGTGCGCGACTCGCTGGTGCCCATTGTCGTTGAGCAGACGGTGAGTGGATACGATGCCGGCGTGACACCTCGGAAAGTGTCGATGCCATCACAGGACTGCCCGCAGCCCATGGTCCAAGGTCGCCTCCCGTCAGATCTTCATCGGATGTTACCTTCAGGCCCGAGTTGCATCTGTATCAGGGTCCCTGAGGCATGATGCAGCTCGTGTGCTTCCTCGCGTCCTGCCCGCAAACCGTGTCGTGCGCGGCTCGACAGTGTTTCGCTGACCCCACAGGCCCGTGGCGAGCGCAGTTACGACATTTTCTCCCGACTCCTCCGCGAGCGTGTCATTTTCCTCGGCGGTCCAGTGAGTGTCGCAGACGATACCATTAGGCGTGGCCCGTTGGTCTCATGATTGACCCAAAGGTGGCCGACTCGATGAGCTCCCTCATCACGGCACAGCTCTTGTTCCTTGAGGCCGAGGACGCGTCCCGCCCAATCCGGCTCTACATCAACTCGCCCGGTGGCAGCGTCACGGCTGGACTCGCAATCTACGACACGATGCAGTACATCTCGTCGCCCGTTCACACGTTCTGTCTCGGTCAGGCTGCCAGCATGGGCTCCTTGCTCCTGGCCGGTGGTGAGCCCGGCAAGCGCTACGCTCTCAAGAACTCGAGCATCATGATCCACCGTATGTTTCAAGAGCAAGAGAGACCTGGAGATTGGAATCGTTCCCGCTGACGGGCTCACAGAACCCTCTGGCGGCGCTTCGGGACAGGCGTCTGACATTGCACTCCACGCCAAGGAGATCCTCCGCATTCGTGCGGTGCTGACTGACATTTACGCCGACCACTGCAAGCGCGAGGGAGAGGAGCACGATGAGGCCCGCCGCCGATTCGGTAAGTTTGAGTTTGGTCCGAAACTCAGCATGCTGACGCTTTTCAGAAACGGCTCTGGAGCGTGATTACTTCATGACTGCCGCAGAGTCGTTGGAGTTCGGCATCGTGGACCGCATTGTGGAGCGGAGAGCCAAGGACGAGCCTGAGACATCAGACAACAAGGACAAGGACAAAGAGTAGGGAAATACACTGTCGCAGCTCTGGTCTGGGCTGTAGATGTGGCGTTTCAACATCTCCACACCCTCATCTTCCCATCTCCACCTTGTTCATACCTGACACACCGCCTCCCAATGCCTCTGATCCATTCGCTCACAGGTGTTGCATGTATTGCTCATTGTCATAGCAGCCATTCGCAAGTCTCGCCGGTGACGGCGCACCTCGACCTTGCCCCAAGTGATACATGACAGACTGCATGACTGACTCTTCCCCTCACTCTTCGTCCTATTTTTCGGTTCCCTCCTGCGTTGTGTGCAGCGTTGACGGTCTGTAGCTTGTTTCCATTCGCATTGACAAAGGCTCCGGTTCCAACTATGTTCCGCCGTCTTGGGGACATCACCGATCTGCCCACCCATCCTCGTGGTGTATGGTACTCCCGCGCCAGGCCCATGCGGAGAGTGCTGCCCGTTCTGTGCACAGGGGCCACGGCGCGAAGGCGACGCCAATCGTTCACAGCCAGTCTCCTAGCGGCCGCGTCTCCGATGCCGCCCCCAAGAGTACTGTCAACGCCCCATCGTCGACAGGTAAACGACGCACTCGCACACTACATGCTGGGTATTGTATCTGGGCACACGGCGCAGGACTGGGAGAACGACATTGAGACCACGCAAAGTATGGTATCAGCGCCTTTGCCCCTACCTTTCGCAACCTCGACTCGCGTCGACTCGTATACGGACGACTGACTTGATCCCGCTTACGCCGCTGCCGAGCAGCGCGGCTTGAAAGTGTTCCTCGTTCGAGTTCGCCTACTGTCAGGTACGGACGTGCAGCCCATTGCGGGGAGTCTCATAAAATAGTCTCCCGCGCCGCCGTCAACTACCAGGTGGACGGACAGTGTTTGTATAGTCGTTCCTGGACGACGACCCCAACTGGGCACCGATCGGGGCTGCCTCCAGGCACCGAGATCCTCCGTCCCCAACGCGCCGAGCGCCGACGTCGATGCCTCCAAGGACGTCAGAGTCTCCCCTCGTGGCAAGCTGGGGCCAGCCAGGAGAACACCCGCTCGACCAGGATGCGCGCCTCATGGCCCCGCTGGAGCGGCTGGCCAAGGAGCCGTGTTCGCGGCGGCCATGACCAGGACCGGCGGGACGCTCACGGTCAAGTCATACAGCAACAAGGCGGCGACGTCCGACGTGCCCGCGGGCGTGCCGGTATGTCTCCGTGAGCAGTCAGTGATACCTTGAGCCTGTCCGCTTCCAACCTGCACCATCGCTCGTCTCCTGTATGACTGTTCCCGTGGCAGTTTGGACGACGGCGATTATCAATAACAAGCCGAGAAACCTGCCGAACACGTCGGCAAACGATCTCGGGCAGTTGATCTGCTAAATTAGTTTATCCGAATTTCCACTTGCCCCATCTCCAGTAATTCTGGGTTAGTCGTAGTCGCTGCAGTCTATCCAGCGACGCGTTCTCTGTCGTTCATCTCTCCACTCTCTTGTTCAACTGTACACTCTTCACCGAGGGGCCCACCACCATGACCATGACCATGACCACGAATGCGGTAACTGTCGACGGTGTCCTCTTCGACATGGACGGCACTCTGCTGGGTGAGTGTCACCACCGGGTCCGAGTGCCGGCAGGTGGAGGAGAGCTGGACGCATGGACCGGCGAGCGCATGCACGAGCTGTGGCTCAGTCACGAGTGGCTCTGAATGTTGGCGTCGCAAGTGATTCACCCATCAGAGGGACGAGCTGCAGGCTGCGGGCTGGATTTTGATGAGGCGCGCACGCGCGAGTGAGAGGTATCGACAAACGTTCTTTCCCTACTGGCATAAACGTGACAGCCATCAACATGTGCTCTGGAGACTTTCTCTCAATCGTACCTCGAGGTATTGTGCTGACGCTCTCCCAGACTCCACACCTGCTGTCGTTGCTACCTGGACCCAGTGGGCCAAGGAGTTCAACCTCGACCTTGACCACATTTTGAAGAGTGAGTCTGACAGGGCCGCAGGAGTGAACGGGGAAGCGTTGCGCACGGACCCGTCCCAGTTCCCCACGACATGACATGAGCTTTAGAATCTAAATGACTCTGCCCCTCGTGTCTGATCTCCATATCTCAGTGCCGGGTACTACCAGCGGCTCCAGTACTGACAGGTGGCCCAGCCTCGCACGGATGCCGCACGCAGGACAACATGCGCAATTACTGCGGGCTGACGGATGACGACCATATTGCACGCGAGACGGACCGCTTCGAGAACACGATTGTTGCGCAGGCCAAGCAGCTCAAGGCTGAGGGCAAGCGTGGTCTGGCCATCCTCCCTGGTGTCCACGAGCTGCTGACCACTGTGAGTGCGGCGAGATGACCGCGTTGGGTGCCAGTGCTGCTGAAGTTCCAACCGCTGACCGCAGCTCAACGCCGCTCCGCACCCCGTCTGGGCGATCGTCACCTCGGCAACAACAAAGTACGCGTCCGCGGCGCTGCCCACCGCCCAGATCCCGGACCACCACCACCTTATCACTGCCGACGATGTCACCAAGGGCAAGCCCAATCCCGAGCCGTACATTGCTGGTGCCAAGCAGCTCGGTGTCGATGTGACAAAGTGTGAGTTGCGGACCTCCTTGCTAGTGGTCTGCCAGCACCTGTTGCCGTACGCGTCGTATCTGGCCGAACCATGGCTCCGAAACCGCCACCTTGTTTTTCCAGAGCTGTGCGCTAACACGTGCAGGTGTTGTTGTCGAGGACGCCCCCTCCGGTATCAAGTCTGGCAAAGCCGCCGGCTCTCTCGTTCTCGCCGTCTGCACCTCGCATCCCCGTGAGGAGCTTGAGGGCCTCGGCGCCGACTGGATTGTCGAGGACCTGACGAAGTGCGTACCGGCAGCTGAGAGAGCCCAGCGCAAGCGGAAACTGACGTTACCCAGGGTGTCGGCAAAGATCGTCAACGGCAAGGTTGAGCTCACCATCCAGGCCTAAGTGTATAGACAGGACATTACATTATACCATTTGACCGGGCTGGTTCGTCCGGTCTGGATTCCTTCTGTGACTGCCTAGCCGTATATGCATCAGTCTACAAACCTTACATAGCAACGAGGCCCATGGGCGACCTCGATCATCCGGTGTACCAGCGACCCCAGATACCCTCACCCCAGATACGTGCTCTCTCCGCAGGATCAGCGACGCCTGATCCTCCCTCTCCCGTGGAGTTGATTCTATACCGCTATCAAGTGGCCATCTTGCCGAGCACCTTCATAGCAAGGGCACGGAGGATTTCGGCCTTTTGTGCGCCGGGGAGGGCGGAGAAGACCTGAGCAACGGGTTTGCCTTTGGCATCGCGGATCGCGCCGAGGCGGTTGCCTGCAAAACCTAAGCGCGTCAGCAAATCACACCGGCAGGCATTCTCTCCCCAGCCCAACTCACCACCAGCGACGGCACCGGGGATGTTGGCGACAATGTATCCCAGCGCGGCACCGGCCGCACCGCCAACCCACGTCCACCTGTGCGTGACGCGCGCGACCTCAGGCTCAAGACTGCCTCGTCAGCGGCAACCCAAACACGGGTGGGCCCACTCACAGATCCGCAAAGACGTCACCAAAGACGTTCTCGGCATTGGGCCGCCGGGGCACCTCCTCGGGCTCGGGAGTCGCGTCGCCTGCCCCAGTAGCCGCGCCCTCGCTGGCCGCACCGGCGGGAGGCGTCGTGCCCGTCGCCTCCTGGAAGAACCGACTAAACTCGTCAAAAAAGTTGCGCGATGCGCGGTCCTGCTCCTCGGGCTCGGGCGACTGGGAGAAGGCGCTGGCGGGGCGCGAGCGGAAGATCTGGTCGTACTCGGCGCGCCGGTGCGGGTCCGAAAGGACATAGTACGCGTCGGCGACTGCTTGCTGTGGTTGTCAGCGCACGCCGGCCAGGGAGGCTTGAGGCGTGGGACAACTACTCACGAAACGCTCGGTTGCGCGCCTGCGTTCGGCTGCGGAGACCTTGGGACCCAGGCGGTCGGGATGCGTCTTCAGCGACTCGCGGCGGTACGCTAGACGGATATCATCGCTGGGAAAAGTTAGTGCACGCGCTTCTGGATGAGACTCACGCGGTGGCCGTCGGTTGGACACCCTGATGTTAACCACTGGATCAGCTGCCTTCAACTCACGAGAATGGTGTAGTACTGTGGGGCGTGTCAGCAAGTGATGCAAGTGAGTACGGAATAATTGTCCCACCCGTGGGATGGCGCGTTGGGTGGCAACACATCGGCGCGTGAGTGGCGAAAACGGTTAACAAAACGTACCTGGGGCAGACTCATCGCCGCTGCTGCTGAGGATTTGATACGTGCGGTGTAGCCGCGATCCACGAAGGAGGTCGAGACGGTGAGAGTGGTGTCCGGAAGGGTATAAGAGGGAGGATGCTGAGGTGGAAGGACCGGGGGATGTATGTTTTGACGTGGAAGACGTGATGCCGGGGTCGCACGCGGAAGTGGCCATTTACGGCTGCACACCGGCATCGGTGACGTCATGGGTGATCGACGAGCGTGGAGAGTGGCGAGGGGAGGGTGGCACCTGGGTGGGAGTCTTGACCGTGGCAGAAAGTCTTGCCGGAATCGCGAGTGGGGTCGCAATGATGGGGCTGGGATTTCGTGCTAGAGGCTAGCTGCCGCCCTGCATGAATGCTTGGCAGATGGCAGTCGCTACAAGGGCAGCCTCGATAACATCGCTCTCGCTGGCCCCACTGCCGTCAGGGGGGCAGTCTACGACGGGTTTCGATGGGTTTGCCGTCAGCCACGACCAAACTCCACTTCGTTGGTGAGATGCTGCGTTTGCGGCCTATTCATATATGCCGCGGCCGTGCGAGGCCAGATCAGAACGGCGGAAGTGACCCCTAGATACACCCAACAGAAGGCCGAGCCAGTCCCCGATCCACCACCGTACGCTGGTCCACGCGAGGCAGCCTCAAGCCCGGTGAGCGGGACCCATGACTGGAGCCTCGAGGACGAGCAAGATGCGCTTCCCGGAACCATCTGGGTGCATGTGACAGGCTACCAAGGGGCTGCCCAAATGGTACGACTCGTTATTCAAGGCATTGGCCCACATCACAACTCCGGACTGTCACATCGTCGGTTGCCCGTGCACCGATCAAAACGCTCTTCTTCGTCGTGCCCGTTATCTTGCCAAGTCCGTTAATAATCTCACATGTCAGCCCTGCAATGGGTACTAGTGGGTGAAGGTCGCGCAGGTGGTGATCACGAGCACCGCAGGCCGTTGTCTTCCGCTAGCATGGACTTTTATTGGCAGCGGGTTGCCGGTTCTTGCTATCATGCCACCATAGCTGCCTTACAACGAAACAAGCGGAAAGTCTTCTCCTGACCTCAACTATCGCCTACGTCTGATACGATCTTGCATCACAGAAGCTCAAACCCGAGGCCCGTACGACCTCAGACGGAGCTGCCCCCTGCTTGCAGCAGCTAGTTGGCAGATAGCTTGGCGGATAGATAGTTTCGGTATTTGCATCGCAGATGACCTGATGATATATGCATGCTGCTAATTGATGAGAATGCTTGTTCTTAATGTTGGGCCCGTAGTTCGTCTCGCGTCTGCCCTTCTGCCACTGCGTCCGCGTCACTGCATCCCGCCACCTACGCCTTCGGCTTGCGACCAGGCTGTTTCAGGATCTTGAAGCCCGAGGTACCCACGTAGCTCAGGCCACTCCAGATCGTTGTACCAGCGACAGTCCACCTGAGGAGGTTAGCCATGATGGATGTGAGTCCTGGGAATCGGTAGAGATATGTACGCGGCTCCGTTGCACATGTGTACACGAAAGGGGTAATAATCCGGAAAGCAGTCTTGGATAGCACAGGGCCTCTGCAAAGCCCGGAGAGACTCTCAGTCGTCCAACATATTGGGGAGCATGCCAACAATGACTCGTCCCCGGCCCACACGACAACGCGTGCAGCGCCTGTTTGGGGCAAATGGCAGGCATTGGACCCTCTCAACAGGACTGCCCTGACACCAACTCTCCAAGGAAACTCACTGGAGAGCCTGTAGCCCAGTTGCGACAGCGGGGAACGCGGTGAGCAGTGGCGAGACTGTGGTTATGCCCATAAGCAGGAGCTGCAGAGCGGTGTTGACCTGACGCAGTTAGATAAACGTGGGACCGAGGCCACTCACCTTGCTGATCTGCGTCGGCTGAACCTCTGCTGACGGCATTGAGACGTCGAAATACCGCTTGATCGTTCTCTAGTCGGTCAGGTGGGCGAACTGAATGTCTGACTTACCGGCGGCGGAATGGAAATGAAACGGAGGTAGAAAGCCCAGAGCGACAGGGCAAGGTCCCTGCCAAAGATGAGGATCGCCAGAGGCACTGCTGTTAGCCAATGCCACAGAGCGTTGTGATCTTCAGTTGCGTACGAGGAAGAAGGCCCTGGTAGGTCAAGCACACGACGAGAGTCGTCATGAGGGTCTTGTCGGCCATGGGATCGAGAATCGAGCCGAGGACCGACTTTTGGTTCCACTTGCGAGCGAGGTAGCCGTCGAGCTGAGTGTCAGACATGTCCAGGGCATTGGCATGCGGTGCCGGTGACCCCATCTCATCAACCCACCCAGTCCGTGAAACCGCCGGCAACTAGGATCGCCGTGGCGGCCTCATAGTTGCCATGCACAATAGTGTACGCGAGGAAAGGGCACGATGCAATGCGGACCAGAGTGAGCGCATTGGGGAGAGTGTATGGTGACTCGTGAAGCTCCTCTGGTTGGCGCTCAGTCTTCTGGGGCTGAGGGACATGTCAGTTCCGGTTTTCCGATCGTGCGTGCGGAGACGCACCTTGTTGTCCGACGCGGGCTGCTCGGCGCGACGGACCGCCGCAGAAGACAACAGCCGGGCCGAGAATATCCCACTGGTGAGCATCCCAGTGGTCTGTTCTCTCCTCTTCGCCAGCCCGTTACGCCGCATGCAAGCTGCCGGCAAAGAGCCATGACGCGCACGCGACGCAAGGACCGAGAAGGCACGCGTCACCTGCCTGTCCGACGCCGCTGCAAAGCGGAGCGCAGGCGCACCGCCGAGAGCGCCCATGGACACTCGGGGAAGGCCCAGGAACACCGAGATGGGCATGGCGCGGCGCTGTGAAGACGGGTGAAGTGAGCAAAGTCGGTCAAGAGGTATCTTGCCACAAGTTTCTCATATCATGGGTCGCGATCGGGAACATCCGTTGAAGGAGATTACGTAATGAGGTCGTCGGTGTGGAGCGGCGACGATTTGTTGACAAACACACCAAACCACTGCATGGTATCGTAACGAGTGTTGCATAACAGGGGGTCCTCAAGAGCTCCCCTCGTTGCTCCCCTTCTTACCCGATAACATCACCGTCCGCCGTCGCGACACGCATCTCCACGCACCATGGAGTACATCTACGCCCAGACGCCGTCAAAGGGGAGACAACCGGAGAGTCAAACTGAACGATCTGCTCCTCCCCCCAGCCGCTTCGACCCGTACTCGCAGATCACAGCGACTCCCACGTTCGTCCCACCGGCACGGTCAAGACGCGGAGATGACGATAGTTTTGAGATAATCGGCGGGACTGATATCCCAAAGTGAGTGCACGCCACACTCGCCTGTGTAGCCTGCGGCGCAGCGGAGGAGACGAATGTGTGATAGATGGATGGCCGATGGTGGCTCGGATTCTGTGTCTACCACACCAGGTGGACGCAGACGCGCAGACGCGCGGACACGCGGACACGCGGTTACGCGTGCACATGAAATCTTGCGACTTTGGAGGCGGCCAACGACAAGACGCGAGACGCTTAGGCCCTCCATAAATGCACAGGCCGCAGGCAGACGACAGACTGTGCGCAGGCCCCTTCGCTCTCAGTATTGCAGCGCTGACATCCGACCCCGCAGACGGGGACCTCCACTCGCGTCGACAACATCGCACAACAATCACTCTTCCTCTTCGCGACCACATCATCATCCAAACCCTAGCAGAAAGCCCCACGGACTCAGTTTCTTCAACGACGAGCCCACCTATCGCCCGGCCCCTCCACGGAGAAACCTGCTCTCATCGTCTGACACGGCTTCCTCACAGTCCAGCGCAATGGAGGCGGACGCCGTGTTCGGTTCCAGTATTGCCAAACGGTCGGGTGCCAAACCCACGTCGTCCACGTCCCAGCCGTCAAGGTCCAAGTCCGGCGCCAGCTACATTCGCCCCTCAACCGGTGCTTTCGGCAATGCGGCAGCGTCCGGAAGCAGCGTGTTCCACCGGGCCGCAGTCAAGCCAGGCTACCGTGCTGACGGGTGGCCTGCCTGGGCTGATGAGCATAGCCATGCGGCCAAGACCAGCGGCCCCATTGGTCGCGCAAAGGACTTTACTCCTGCCGCGGAGAGCAGCCGTCGCCGCTCTGATGACGAGGAGGACGGCGAGGAATTCGACCTGGCAGAGGTCAAGTTGACTGCCAAAGACATGGAAAAGGTTGTCGGCGATCCCGAGGAGCAGATGCGCGAGCTTCTCGCCAGCGCTGTTGGTGACGGCGAGGAAAGCGTGGAGGATGGGGAGGAGGTTGTGGAGGGCTTCGTCGATGCCATCAAGCTCATGCCGCACCAAGTCCGCGGCGTGCGCTGGATGCGTGAGCGCGAATCGGCGCGTCGTAGGGGTGGTATTCTTGCTGATGTGGGTACATGTTTGTCTTTCCCACTGACGCCTAGGACATGGGCCTGGGCAAGACAGTCCAAACGCTGGCGCGCATCGTCGACGGTCGCCACACACCGGCGGAGAAGAAGACGTTCAAGGGTGGTACTCTGTGAGTGATACCGACAGGAAGGCAGTGCTGACGACGCTAGCATCATCTCGCCGCTTGCAGTAATGAACCAGTGGGCGGAGGAGGTCCGCACCAAGACAAAGCCTGGCTTGCTCAAGGTCACGACACATCAAGGCCCCAAGCGTACCAAGCGTTCGTTACTCTTTCGGCGTGTCGAGCTGACGTTCAGTTGCGTCCGATCTTCTCAAATTTGACGTGGTCATCACTACTTTCGACGTTCTTTCGTCAGAGTTCGGCAATCTGACGGACGGCGGCAGTGTTGTGTCTAACGACACGTCCGACTCTGAAAGTGATGCTCCGGCAACAAAGAAAAAGAGCAAGAAGAAGGTCATCAAGAAGCCCTCACCGCTGTTCGAGGTAAAGTGGTTGCGCATCGTCATCGGTGAGAATAAAACCAATGTGCGACAATGACTGACAACCAGATGAAGCGCAAAACATTAAAAACCACAAGACCAAGGCGTCGAGGGCGGCACATGAACTTCGAGCCAAGTTCCGCTGGTGCTTGACCGGTACCCCCATCCAGGTGGGTTGCATTGCTTGACTTTGGCTAATATCAGAACAATGTCGAGGAACTGTATTCCCTCTTCCGCTTTCTGCGCGCGAAGCCGTTGGATAACTGGGACACTTTCCGGTATCGTGTCGCGTCAGAGGTGAAGGCTGGTCGTATCGGTGTCGCCATGAAGCGTCTTCAAGTTATCCTGAAGGCGATCATGCTCAGGCGCACAAAGGACGCAACGATCGGTAAGCTTATCTCTTGGGACCGCAGCTCACCGTAGACGGCAAGCCGATTCTGACTCTGCCGGCCCGCAACGTCAAGGTCGTGGAGTGCACATTTGATGACGAAGAGCGCGCATTCTACGACGCACTCGAGCAGCGTACCTCTCTGTCTTTCAACAAATATCTGAAGAGCGGCACGGTTATGGCCAACTACACCTCGGTTCTAGCCATGCTTCTTCGTCTACGTCAAGCCTGTAACCACCCCGGACTGGTGACGTCCGCCTTTGCGGAGCCTGTGGACGTGGAGCCGGCCAACAAGAACGAAGACGACGACCTTGCTGACGAGCTCGCTGACTTGATGTCCGGTCTTGGGGTCGCCAAGGAGGCCAAGTGTGAAGTTTGTTACACGGTGTAAGTCAAACGAGGGAAGCCTGCATTGACGATCAGCCTGGATGACCAGTCAGCCAAAATGTGCATCGGGTGCGCCGAGGTGGCCGAGGTGGCCGACCAGAAGAAGAAGATGAGCTCAAGCCTGCCTCCATGGTCGACCAAGATCCGTAAAACCATCGACCTGCTAGAGGAGGTCAAGGAGCGTAGCGGCGGAAAGGAAAAGACCATCGTCTTCTCCCAGTGGACGTCGTTCCTCGATCTGCTTGAACCGTTCCTTGAGAAAAATGGCGTCGGCTATGTGCGGTGTAAGTGCACTGGCAATCGGCGTTGGCTCTCCACTAACCGACAGACGATGGTCGCCTCACAAACGACCAGCGCGCGGACGTGCTGTCCTCAATCCGCACGAAACCGGAGACGACGGTCATCCTTATTTCCTTCAAAGCAGGAAGCACGGGTTTGAACCTCACCTGTTGCAACAATGTTATTCTTTTGGACCTCTGGTGGAACCCCGCGTGAGTGAAACGAGTTGTCTTCACTGTTATTGTGGTGAATCAATTTCAAACTTGTGTTGGCTGTACTACCATCCCTGTTACCCCGTAGCCACTCCGCTAATGGCAGCCTTGAGGACCAGGCTTTCGACCGTGCCCACCGCTTGGGCCAAAAGCTCGACGTCAACATATACAAGCTCACGATCGCCGAGTCGGTCGAGGACCGTGAGTGTTAATCAAGTATCACACCTAACCCCAGGCATTCTCGAACTTCAAAACCAGAAGCGTGAGCTCGCGAATGCCGCTCTTTCGGGCGCGGCCATCAAGGGCCTGGGCAAGCTGTCGCTCGCTGAAATGATGAGTAAGTGACTTGCTATCGGCTGCGAACAGTACTCTAACATGTCAGACTTGTTCCGTCGTTCAAACGACGGCGAGTAGGCCTTTGCGCCCAGGCGACAGCTGACGGGCCGGTTTGGTCTACCAGCCGCGGCGACACCGCCGCCGGTTGGGCTTGTTGCCGATGGACAGAAACCGTAGGGGGCCTTGACCGTCTTGCCTGACACGGCGGTCGCGCCGCGTAGGAGTCCTAGGGCCGAGTACCCTGTGAAGGGTTCCTACCTTCGCATTATTAGCTGCGTTGAGATGGAAGGCTTAAACAGCACCGCCCGTTTCCACTAGCAGACCAGCATTATTACCATAGAGACACGCCCCGGGATGCATGCTACGGGGGACACGCAGCGCAGTCCCCCTCATACCAAGGTTGCCATGTCCAAGTGGGTGGTGCAATGTCTGAATTTTGCTTGGCTGCCTGATGTCACCATCTGTGCCCACCGCCGCGAAATCGCCACTCGGCATCGCGCAGCCGGCCGACCGCGTCGACATCCCTGCCATCTCTCCATCCACCGCCTGCGCCATCGATATTTTCGTTTCCACTTCCTACTCCTTCTTCCTATAATGACCACCTGGTACGACACGCTCACGTCCACTCCTGCTCTCCTCGCCGGCTCTCTCGGTCTCGCTGCTGTCCTCTTCGCCGCCCGTCGCACTCCCGCCAGCTCCGCCAGCCCCAGCTCTCATTCCACCACCACGACCTCCGCCGCCGCGCCTGCTGCCCCTGCCGGAGCAAAGAAATCCGTCATGTCGCCGCCTGCCACCAACCTCCTCCCTCCCAAGGTGCGTAGACTGGGGCTGAGGATGTCGGGGCGATGGGGGTGGATATGCTCTATCGCATGTGGGGTCCGGCCAGCTGCAGCACCGGCTTCGTCACGACCCCGTTGCTCATGGCTGCATGTCCTGGGTCGACAACCGTGCAACTTCTGTGTTCAGCGTCAGCCGCGAGCCGCAAGCCGCGAACCACGAGCAGCAAGCAGCGATGCACGTGCCTGCAAGGGACCCATCGCCGCGATGCCATGCCAGCACTTCCTTCCCATGTTGTTTGAACACAGCTGACCTGACCACAGTCCGACCCCATCACGGTCGCCGAGCTCGCAAAGCACGACGGCTCCGACCCATCCAAGCCGATTTACGTTGCGATCAAGGGCAACGTCTACGACGTGTCCACCAAGACGGAGATGTACGGCAAGGGCTCGGGATACAATGTGTTTGCCGGCAAGGACGCCAGCCGCGGCCTCGGTGAGTGTGCTGGCCGCCAGGCTTCGGCGGAGGTGGGAAAGGACGGCATCCGTGTTCTGCGCCAAGTAGACAGACGTTCCGGAGGCAGCCTGTCGGGCCTGTTTGGCCTACAGATGCCGTGGCACGGATGCCGTGGCCAGCTGTCGCAATATCTGCATGCGACCTTCATACATAGCTGACACCCAGGCATGTCCTCGCTCGACCCCAAGGACGCGGTCGCCGACTACGCGGATCTGAACGAGCAGCACATGAAGACCCTGGATGGCTGGGAGACCTTCTTCCAGAAGGTGAGTGTCTGGCGGTGGTGTTCGACGAGTGAACCAACGATTGGGGATGGCTGCGTGCGTGCGTGCCGCTCGATGTCGGCACCATCTTGGTCGACCGCCGTACGATGACTAGTGAAGACAGCGCATGTCTTGATGCCCCTAGCGCAGCAAGCGTATATCGCATAGGGCGGCCGATGGACTTGTGGAGAGCCAGACGCTCGCAGCAGCGATAGGGCACAATCCGCCAATGAGACCACACTTGGCGATGCCCAGGACAGCATGACCCGATTCTCCCCTCGAGGCTCATCCTATGGCGCGTAGACACGATACTGACCCTCTCAGCGATACAACATTGTCGGCAAGGTCGTCCCTTGAAAAGCCAACCCAAAGCATAACGGAGAGAGAGCAGTATTGTGTTTTCGCAGTGTTGAGACAGTCGAGTAGGCATGCTCGTGTTCGAGTGAGAGAGCCGTCCGGGCTGAATAGCGCGATGATGGCCTGTTTCCCTGCATTCTGCTAGGCATGGAGCGTTAGCCGCAACCGGCGGACCAGCCATGTGCCCAGGCATGGATCATGGACTAACCGCTAACCACTGACAGCTGACGGCACGCTTGAGCGCCCGGTTGTGGCTGCTGAGGAGCTCCTTGCTCGCTACGTCACTTCCCTGGCTCTACCTTGGGCGATTGTCAAGATGGTCCAGCATCAAGGCACCAGCCCGCACTGACCTGCGATCGAATCTGGCCTTCAATCACGCCTCATTGGGTAAACTGAGCGTGGAGTACGGGATAATCTCTCGACTGCTGGGTGATGGGAGCCGACAGTGGGCCAGAGCGCCGCAGCAGGGCAGATGCTGCAGCCGCAGGTGTTGTGGTCAGTCCCACCTGTCGTTCTCCGTCACGGTGGCTATTAATGCTCGTGCATTGGTCCTCTACGACCACCTAGCAACTTCTAGACGAGGCAGCCGAGTGGCAGCAATTAATGAATGCATTCACCGATCAGACATGCCTGCAGTACCAGGTCGGTGACCCTACGCAACGAGAATGGAGGTAAAAATGGGTAGCGAAACAGATGGGTAAGGTGCCGAAATCCAAAGTAATGGAGGAATGGGTGTGGTGGCGTGCAAGAGGATAGGGGAGGGAAACTTCGTTTACCGAGTGGCTGCGTGCAAACTACTTGATGACTACAGGAGAGATACCGGTATACAACACGCAGCACTGGGGCCGCCATTTGGGCAAGGGGGTGGATATGCGACCAGAGGGTATCCTGCTACGAGCCGAGGGGGAGGGGACGGGGCTTAGAGGGCGACGTATCCAGCGACACCCGCGATGAGGGCGAGCGCCACGGGGGCGGCCCTGGCGGCCGCGCCGCCGGAGGGAGTGGCCGAGGGAGCAGCCGACGGCGCGGCGCTGACCGAGGGACGCACCGCGGCCGAGGTGGAAGCGTTGGCGAGGGCCGAGGCACCAGAGACGGCCGCTGACGCCGACGCCGATGCGGTGCGGTTGGCGGCGCCGCTGGGCGTGGCGCTGGCCGAGGCAGTAACGTTGGTCGTGCCCGAAGCGGTGGGCGCGGCAGTCGCGTTGGCAGTCGACTGGTAGGCAGCAATCTGCTGCTGGACGTTGGCGTCAAAGGTGCCTTTCATGCCCGAGAGCCTGTGGCGGTTAGTTGGCGCACATTGCGCACGGCATGCGGCACGCTCGGCTTGGTGTACATTTGGCCCAACGACTGGACACTGTGAAGGGACGAGCAGAGAAGCGTTAGGGTTTCACGTCGGACAACTTGGGGATGGCTTGTCAGGGCAATCACCGGGCGCACTGCGCTGCGCTGACCACCTCCCCATTACCCCTCAGCAACCGTTGGAAGCACTTCCACCACGGCCATCGCCATCCGCTAATGGCTCTGCGACTGACCAAGAGCGCAATCACGCTCCTTTCGTCCTCCAACGCTATCTCCGAGCTGTTATACTCACTCGAAGCGAGCAGAGAACTGCATGTAGTCCGAGTGGGTGTCCACGGGGTCGTAGTAGTCGCGCGAAGTGTAACGAATGAAATAGAAGTCGCCGTTCGCACCAACCTGGGGGTCAATGGTGGCGGTGACCGAGGTGGCGTTCGCAACGTTGACCGACTGGGCGAGGTTCTGGACGCAAGTCTGCTGCTGGGTCGAACCGACGCAGAGGTCGACCGAGACAACGCCGATGGTGGCAAGGTCGGGGGCTGTACCTGGTGAGCCCAGGTCGGACCCACATCAAACATCATGCCATCAGACTTACCCTGGCCATCGTCGGTCCACTCGACCTTGAGGGCCTGGCCGCCGTTGATCTTGGTCGAGGCGACGGGGTAGGTGGTGTAGATGGTGGCAAAGGCCGGGGCCGAGAGGGCGAGGAGCGCGAGGACGCCGAACATTCTGGGTGGGCGGGGGGTGAAAGGAATGAGGGCTGAAACGAGTGTGAGTGGTCGTCGAGAGCGACAAGGACAGTACGTGTGCGAGACTGCGGGCGAGGTGAAGAGGCGATGAGAGGGAGGAGAGAACTGGGTCAGTACACGGCAGAGATCATTTGTAAGGGCCCTTTGGCACCTGGGGATGCACGGTGGCCTGGTGGCCACATGGTGCCTTCCAATCGCAAGCTCACTGCTCGCAGTGACCAAGGCGGCAGCAGCAGCAGCGGCAGCAGGAGCAGATCGCTCGAGGGCGTGCGCGACATTGTTCCCGGCGAGCCAGTGTGGTTACACATAGATGCCAAGACGCCAGGACGATGGGCCCAGGCGATGCCCTGAGGACAGGCGGACCGGGCTTCGCGGGGACGGCCAAGGGAGGGCGCGCAAGCCAGACAACGTACGCGGTTTCTTAGGCCGGCGGACGGGGAGGTTGGTTGCAAACAGCAAGAGATGGGACATGGAGTGCTTGTTCTCGTCGCGTGCGGGGCGCGCCAGGTACGCGCCAAGGATCCAGGCAGGCCGTTGCCGGTGCCTTTGTTTGCGTTCGAGGGCATCGTCTGGGGAGAGATGCGCGTCCGCGATGGAGATCCAGTTTCAGTTTGCCCCCGTGCCGTGTCTCGCTCGGGGTCCCCACGCGTCGCCCTGGGGCGGCCGTGTGCGGAGATGCTCGCCGTTGCCACCTTGCGCATCGCTTGCGATGGGGGCTCACTGGGAAAATAATGAGCGTCGGCTCAGCATCTCAACGTCGCCCAGAGCCACCGACGGCACCTTGGACGCGCTCCAGTGGCCCGGGGGTCCCAGGTGCGACCACGGAGCGTGTGCCGAGCCAGTGCCAAGCCGGGATACTGCCGCCAAGCCAGCCACGGACACTCTAGTATTGGGCTTGGACAGGGGCAGCAGGAAAGAATGGGAGCGTGTCGTCCCCCGCGTCGTGCATGGCCGGTGCGCGTCTGCCTGTTCGCGTCTGCCGGTTCGTGGTTGGGATGTCCTTCCCCGGTTGTGCCCAAGGCGACACTTTGCCATCCTTGCCTGCCAAGCTGCACCGGCCGCGGATTGCCGCAGGCACGGCCGCGTTAGAAAAGCATCACGTGATGTTACGTAACATCAATCCCCTGGAATGACCTGCCACGTGGGTATCAGAGCCCCCCAAGATGGGATATCCTCCCCGGCGTTATCACACTCCCCCCAGTGTGGCACTGCGGAGATACCCCCGCCCTCCGCTGAGATCAGGCCCCGCGTTTTCGAGTCGCGACGGGTGCGGGAGAGCTCGGCGGGGTAGAGTGCCAAGTAGGAATGTCTGGCGGACGGGTCGTTTTTCCAGGCCGACTCGTGCGCCGGCAATCGACCGCGCAGTTGCCAGGCTGAAATCTCGTAGCTGCCAACTTTCTTTTCCACACCTCGCCAGTCTCTTTGCCAAAAAACCCAACAAAAACAATGTCGCTCGCTGCTCTCAGGCAGGCGCGCCTGCCTCTTGCGCGTGCGTTCAGCACCTCGCTCGCAGCGAACAAGGGCCCCAAGTCGATTGACGACAGCACGTCCGCGCTTGACTGTGAGTTCGGCTCTACGTGCAATTCGGCCCAACAAATCGAGGCGTCCGAAACACGGCAGCCGAGGCCGCCCTCGCAGCAGCGACCGCGAGCTGGATGGCCACGAGACGTGCTCGGGATGGGCCCACCCCAGGCGAACGCAGACGGAGCACCTACAGCTCTTGTGTCGTGCTCGCCTCTGCTCCGGTGTTTGTGCTGTGCTTGCCTTCGCAGGGGTGATGCGCGCGCCCCTTGCCGATCATGGTCCCTATTTCGACTCGCATTTAACGCCTAGCGGAAACCCCGGTGCACTGACAGGCGACTAACGTGTGCAGACAAGCTCCACCACCCCTCCACCCGCCCGCCCCACCTCGTCTCGCTCGGCCATGGACCGCGCCCGCCCACTGCCGAGGAGGCCGTCACCAACATCCTCTACAACACCCCTCCCCCGAGCACTGAGCCGTTCAAGCGCCACCTCCTCAACTGCCTCGTCCAGAACGAGCCTGGTGTGCTCTCGCGCGTGTCTGGTATCCTTGCCGGCCGTGGTTTCAACATTGGTGAGCTGCGAGCCACGCCCCGGCGGCCAGCGGATCGCTCACCCCCCCAGACTCGCTTGTCGTGTGCCAGACTGAGATCCGTGACCTCTCCCGCATGTGCATCGTCCTCAAGGGCCAGGACGCCGTCATTGAGCAGGCGCGCCGCCAGCTCGAGGACCTCGTCCCTGTCTGGGCCGTGCTCGACTACACCCAGACCTCGGTCATTGAGCGGGAGCTGCTGATCGCCAAGATCTCGATTCTCGGTCCGGAATTCGCCCAGGCCCAGATCTCGGGCCACGACCTGCAGCAGCGCGAGGAGCAGCTCGTTCGCACGTTTGAGAACTCGGGCAAGACCGCCGAGCCCGACGCTACTCTTCTCCCCGGTGGTGTCAAGGAGGCCGAGCTCTACCCCACCCGTCGCCGCGACATTACCCCCTCTGAGGCTCTTATCGCCAAGAACCTCCACCTCTCTGCGATCAAGACTCTTGCCGACCAGTTCGGCGGCCGCGTCGTCGACGTCGCTGAGGAGAGCTGCATTGTTGAGCTCACCGCCAAGAGCTCCCGCGTCGAGTCGTTCCTTGGCCTCATCCGCCACTTTGGTGTCCTTGAGGCTGCCCGTTCGGGTGAGTAGACGCGTCTGTGCGAGGATGTGGTTGAGGGACGGATATTGGGTCTCCAGGAGTGTGGGCGCCCAAGCCGTCTGCGTGACTTTAGAGTTGGGAACCATCCTCATGGGCTGGTTCCACATGCCGTCGACTGAGGGCAGAGGCTGTCCGCTGGAGCATGGAAGCTGCGGTGTTGCGGCGCTGCGGTGCTGCGGTGCTGCAGTGCTGCAGTGCTGCAGTGCTGCAGTGCTGCAGTGCAAGAGTCTCTCGCTGTTTGCCACTTGGTCGACTTGTCCCCTTTGAATCGCCAAGCACCTCCGCTGACCCCCAGGCGTCATGGTCCTTCCCCGCACCCCCATCGCGCGCTACACCGAGGAGGACGAGGTCAGCGCCACCCCCGAGGCCTTCGACGCGTCGCTTCTCCCCCCTGGATAAGCCTCTTCGGGTTTACAACAAGTAGTATTACAGTTACACTCTTCTGTTGCCAGTGCATTTTGTTGTCCAGTTCAAGATGTCTGGGTGGGGGAGGTAACGGCAGGAAACGGACGAGGTCGGGGTTCAGTCGTTGAGGCGATTGTTGCACAACTACGGACCACAGCAGCCCGCAGACCCATCTGCGCGGCTTGCGGTCCTCGGTGTGAGGTGGATCTCAGCCTCCGCTCACAGTCCGAGACAGCAGACGCCGTACAAGACGACCCCACCAAATCTATGCATGGATCATAATATAACTAGAGCTATTCTTTCGTGAATCTGACAATGATGCTTGGCGATGCGAGCGACAGCGCGCGGCATGCGCTCTGGAACGAGCAGGCCCCGCGGGGCGCTGTCGGTCCAGCCGTCTGTTTCTAACAGCTGCGGCATGTCAGTCTCGTCGTCGGACAGCGGACAAGCCGACAAGCGGACATGCGGACATGCGGGTGCATGTGTCCAGGGGCAGGCGCTACTCACAGCATGTCCATGCAGCAGCAGCACGCAAGGGTACCAGCGCAGCACGCGAGGCAGCCGGTGCCCGAGTCATTCTTCTCTGGGGGCGCCTGGACAATCACCTGCGCGTGGTCAGACCCGTGGGACGCAGGCGGTTGCTGCGGCGAGTACTCGGGTGGCCGAGTCAGGAGACGAGACGGCTATGGTGTGTCGGTTCCCAAGACAGCGGCGAGGGAGCCAGGTGCCAAGGGTCCCAGGCCCGAGGCGGCGAATCCGTGCTCACGAAGTGGGTCTACCTCGGGAGGACGGCGTGGGCAAGGGAGTAGAGACCGAGGTTCGGCGAGCGCCAGGGGGGGGGTGGATACGAGACCCGGTCGGGGCGACCGAACCAGCCTAGGCCACCTCTGCGCCGTCACACCTCCGGAAGCTGTGGCTCCGCGCCGCCGCACCTCCCGACGCAGTGGCTCCGCCCCCGACCCGCATCCCTCGACACCGCGGTTCTGCCCCGCCGAACCCTGCCCCGCCGCGGCCGTCGGCGCTAGTCGAAGTTCAACTTTGCGCAGGTACAGCAACAGAGCCGGTTGCGCCAGGTGCGCGAGCGTACGTTGACGTTTCCGTGAACGCCCGCCGCGGCGGCGGTCTGGTGTCGGCGCCGGTCCGTCTTCCTTCCTTCGGGTGAAGGCTGCCCACGCGCGACACACTCACCTGCTGGGGCTGCGGCGGGTACGGCTGGGGCGGCATGCCCTGGGGCGCGCCGTGGCCGTAGCCCTGCGGGGGACCCGGGTAGCCCATCGGGGGCTGCGGGCCCGGCTGGCCCATTCCGCCGGGCGGCGCCTGCCTGCGCGCGTCAGCACGCGCAACGGCCGGGGGAGGGAAGACGGGCGCAGGTCGTGGGCGCCGGGCGGTGTGATCGCCGGGGTGTGATCGCCGGGGCAGTGTGATCGCCGAGGCGGTGTGATCCCCGGAGCAGTGTGATCGCCGCGCGCCGCGCGCCACGCGCCGAGCGCTGCCTGTCTGCCTTGCCGCCGGACGCCGGCCGGCCTGATCGACTCACCCAGGCGGGTAGTACTGGCCCGGGGGCATCTGCTGGTAGTAGTTGTTGGACATTTGGCGGGGGCGGTCGTCGACGCCAGAGGCCAAGTGGGGAGAGAGGGAGAGAGAGGGAGAGAGAGGGAGAGAGAGGGAGAGAGAGGGAGAGAGAGGGAGAGAGAGGGAGAGAGAGACAGAGAGAGGATTTAGAAAGACGCCAGTCGGACAAGACCAACTGCGGTCGGAACGAGACCACAAAACGACACCACCCGGCACGCCCGACCCGACCTGTTTCCATGTCCGTCGCCACCTACTGCCTCAGCGCTGGCTGGCCGGCCATGCCCCTGACGCCTCCCAGCGTGGCCCATGCGCCGGGGGGGGGGGGGGGGGGGGGGGGGGGCGGTGCAGATATCCTTTGTGCGGCCGCGCGGACTGCGGCGGCGACGCCGGCCACCTGGCCACCCGTCCACCTCCTGCGGCATCCTCGGATCCTCCCGGCCTCTTGCCTTGCTTTTGTTCTACCAACTCTGCGCACCACGCACCGCGGGTGCAGCCGCGCGGCGCGCTGCGCCGCTTGGGCTCGTTGCGGACCTCGTCGCGCCAGGGGACAAGCCTCGGCTGGGCGGCCGACATTGGCAGATGCGTGCTGCCCGCTGCCCCTGCCGCGCCGGCCCTGCCGGCGGGTGGGTTGCGCGGTCCGCAGGGTTCGGGTGGCTGCGGACCTGCCTCGCGCGCCATGCTGCATACGGCAAGCGGAGCGCGCAGGCGGCGCTCGCGCATTTGCAGGCGGCAAGCGGCCAGCGGGGGGCACGCCGCAGAGACGGTGCCAGCGCGACTCATTCATCGCGGTGGCGCGGTCGCCATCGCGCGTCGACAGTGGCCAACTTGGCCCACAGCGTGGGTGAACACCACGGTATTCAACGCGCCTGGCTGGCGCGAGAGGGAGCGCGCCCAAAAGTCAGTCGCGTCCGCCGCTCGCCGCCGATCGGCTATACGTGTGGCCAGCGACACACCTGGAGCCAACCCCTGCGGATATAGCGGCGTGCGATGCAGCTGCGCGCACTGTCCTGTACTAGAGCGCTACGCGCATGCATAAACGTCTGCCAACGCACACGACATCGGGGGGTCCCATCGGGGGGTGCCGGGGTCCAGTGCCAGTTCTGCTGGCCGCGCGCGACACCTGGCTAGTGCCCGTTCTGCTGGCCGTGCTGCCCAGGCTCGTCGCGCACGCCCTGCGCATACCCCTCGTCCGCGCCACCAGCAGCTCCGCCGACAGCGGCAGCACCGCCGCCGTCGCCGCCCATCGGCATGCCCATCATGCCTCCCATCGGCATCATCCCCATACCGGGCATCATCATCCCCATCCCCGGCATGCCTCCCATGCCGCCGCCCATGGCACCCATGCCACCCATGGCCCCTATGCCACCCATGCCGCCCATGCCGCTCATGCCCATTGGCATGCCGGACGCGCCGGCGTCCGGCACCTGTCCCGTGGCGAGGAACCCCATGAGCTCGAGCTGGTGCGGGTCGCGGCCCGTCGTCGCCTTCCACGCCGCAGCCAACGAGCTCCAGCTCTCGGGTTGTGTCGGATTGAATGTCGACATGTCGAAGCCGGTGAGGCCGCCGCTGCTGCTGCTGGGACCGCCGCTGCCACTGGCGCCGCTGCTGGGCGGGGCTGGTGTATGGGGGGCCACTCCTCCACTGCCGTTGCCCCCGCTGGCCCCGCGGCCCATGCCCGTACCTCCCGCGCCAACGCCGGGGCGCGAGGGCAGGCCCGCGGGACGCGCCGGGAGCTCGCTCGGCTTTGGAGGCAGCGCCGCGCCGCGCGAGTATGAGTCGCTGCGGTCGCGTCCCGGAGGCTGGTCGCGGTATGGCTCGCGGTCGCGGCCGCGGTCCGTTGATTCTCGGCGATCGCGGTTGTAGCGCTCCCCGCTGCCGCCGCCGCCGCCACCGCCCCGCTGGTCTCCCCCCCGGTCTCGGCCATAGTCCCGATCCCGCACATCCCGGTCCCGGTCGTCTCGCCGCTCGCGCTCGCGCAGGTGATCGCGGAAGTCGCGCTCACGTTCGCGATCCCGGTCGTCGCGCGGTCGCTCCCGTTCCCGCCGACCATCTCGGAATTCCTCTCGCGAATCCCTTTTGTCCCGCCCGTCACGGCTATCGCGACTATCACGGGCATCGCGACCCTCCCACCGTGCGCGATCGGGTGAACGCGAGCGCCGGCGGTCGTATCCGTTCTCGCCGGGCCCGTGACCGTTCGTTGGCGGACGAGGAGGGAGACCCGCTGCTGTCGACGTTGGCGGCGCATACGGTGCTGCCGGCGTCGGTGCCGATGGGCCCGCAGCAGTGGCGCCACTGATGCCGCCAAGGTTGCCGAGGTTGCCCAGCGAGGAGAGGTTGGCCAGCGCCGCAAGCTGCACCGAGTCGAGCACTGGTGCTGACGGTAACGACGTGGGGGCGGGCGGGGTCGGTGTCTGCGTCGCGCTGCCGCCCGTGCGCACGTTGGCGAGCACGGCGTCAATGGCCGAGTTGGTCTCGGTCCTGCCCCGTCAGCTTATCCCTTTCCCCATCTGGAACTCACTTGGACGTTGCAGAGGATTCAGCCTGCGAGGTGACGCCGAGCAGGGCCATGATCTCCGGCGGGAGCTGGCCAGGCGCAGCGGGCGGCGGGGGGCTGCGGACCGGCGACCGCGATCTGCTCGCAGAGCCGGAGCCTGGGGCGGAGCCGGACCCCCCCGCGGCGGTTGCCCATGCGCCAGCGCCGTACTTGGCCAAAACGTGCGGGGGAGGAGGGACCGGGGGCGTTGTGGAACGGGCTAAGGAGCCTCAGCGCAACTCTTTTTTTAAAATCACAGAAAGCAGAAGGGAGGCAACAGAAAAAGCTTGTTTCAGAGAGACAGACACTTGTACGACACCTGTAGCACGATAACGGAAACCCTCTAAAAGCCGACAGGCTTGCGTCGCCGCGGCCTGCTGGGCCATTGGGTTCCCGACCTCTATACCTCGCCTCGTCCGCCTGGCCGCTAAGCGTCTAGCGACTGCGCGACTGCTATGCAGTGAAAGGGATGCATGGGTGATGCGGGATCCGGGGGGCGCTACGCCTACAATCCGGATAGAGATTACTCGGTGGCGTGTTGAGGTGGGAGACAATGGGGGTAGGTACGGTACGAGGTCAGTGTGGCAGTTGGCGAGGAAGGAGCCTCCTTCCTCCCGTTCTGCCACGAAGTCAGTAACAGGGACCGGCGAGGCGACATGCACAGCAACGTGGGCTGCTGAGCACTTGGTCGCCACCCTCCCCATGTCTAGCTCTCCGAAACAGCTTAGTCCTTTGAATTGGAACAGTGGGAAATGTCGCCGAAGGTGATGATGATATTTACCGTTTGATGACAACGCCTCACCTCCACCGCTTATTCTTGCCTGCAGCTTCGCAATACATGCGTCTGGGAATGTGTTTCCCTTCCGCCAGATGTCGACGATCTTGCGTGTCTTTTCCTGACGAGGGTCAGCAACGGGTCGCGTCATCACACTGTGCTTTGGCGCTTGGGACTTGCCCAACTTTTCCTCGGCATGGCCACTTACGCGACCTTCAGCCCAGATGCCTGCGCGACCGTCGTCCACCATTCCGTCCACCCAGTTCTCAACCACACCCTCCATCTTGGCGAGCAGTCCCGCCTGCGTGCCCTTGCCGCGCTCCGTGGACGGCGAGCGTCCCACGCCCTTGTCCACAAGCCGCCTGGCCTCGCGCGCAATTGCGTCGAACACATACAGCGCCGAGACTCGCGAGGTGCTGCCGGCGGGTAGCGAGTTGTTGAGACGCAGCAGCGACGTGACGAGTGCGTGGTCATCGGCGACGCTCTTCATCGCCAGCTGGCTCAGCTCCTTGACCTTGGAGCCGCTGAGGCGCGGTGCACGAACCGTCCTGTCAAGGAGGTCGTCAAAGGCCTGTCGATTAGCTCACCCGACTTGCCTTGGCGCCCATCGATGATTCGGATGGGCGGGACGTACTTTGATGGCTGACATGACTGCTTGGAGCCTGTCGTTGTAGCGGCTGTGTTGATGCTGTGCTGATGATGATGCTGGGTGCTTGGGGGCGGTGCTGCAGAGCAAGTGTTGGACGACGATGCGGGGCTGTGAGGGCCACAAGAGTGGGTGCGGAGTGGACGAGGAGTGCCCGAGTGGTGGTGGTGGTCGATAATCTGAACATCATTACGCACACGATGATGGCCATGCCTATTCCCGCTATCCCCGAGCATGTGGCATGTCCCGCGTTTCCATCTCCGCCATCCGGGGCGGCACCAACCGAGACGGGCAGTTACGTCATAGCAAGCACTCACCACACCTGCACACCTCGAAATACATCGCGGCCAACGAGCAACCACGTCACAGTCACAGCGGGACCCACTTGTGCGTCAATATATCTCCTTTTGAATCCTCCCTACCCATCACACTCTCATTTCCAGCCCCCGAAACCCCTCCCGCCCATCATGACGGTGAGTGCTAGGATCTAACGTGGGGTGCTGACCCCGATACGCAGCTCTATTACACAAGTACGTCCCCAGTCTTGTTACCGTGTCCAGTTTGTGGCCAGGCTCGGCGATCGCTTAGCACCTTGAGAGGCACACCGTCTCGTATTGGACAGTGTTTGGCGGACATTGGATCAACTATGGCTGGACGTCTGGAAACATCAGAGCCATCCTGCGATCATGTTGGGATCCCTTGTCGCCACTTGGCAGCTTCCAGCGGCGCACAGCATCTCGTGGCGTGCCACAGAAGTGGATGGGAATGCTGACCACTAACAGTGTGTTTCGGTCTTCTCATGGCCGAAATTGGTCTCTTCACGACCATCATCGCGCCCATGCCCTTCACCATGCGTAAGCGGTAAGTGTGTGTGCGTCTGCAGCGATAGGGGGGTGGACCAGCCTGGCGAGGGTTGCGTGAGAATCCGCACACGACATGGTCTCTACAGGCCGTCGGTCGTGGTTCGCAGCTTGTGGGCGGTCTGCGCTTTTTTTTTTCCTAAGAAGATTGGAGCCTACCTGCCATCGTAGACGCTGGTGCTCTGCCATGGAGTTCGCTGTGCAGTCCATAACCTGTACTGTAAACAGGAAGACGCTAATCTGCTCAGCCTGATGCACTTCCTTAGCGAGAATCCGATTGTCGCCAAGGTCCAGTACGGTGTGAGTATTCCGTTGATACGCAATAATCCAACCAGCGCCTGTGTTGACAAAGTGTAGCTTAAGATCACTTTCATGTGCGTTCGGTAGCCCAGCATCCTCACAAGCGGACTGTGAGTGCTAACACGCAGCTTCGTAGCCGTTCTCTTCATCGATGCGCTCCAGCGCATGGTCCGCATCGCGCAGGAGGGCGCGGTTGCCAAGGCCAAGGTTGAGATGAACGACGTCCGCACCGAGACCAACTACGCCGCCAGGCGGTTCTACGCACAGCGCAACCGTGAGTGTTACAACTAGAGATACCCGGCCCCAGTAGAGTCTATGAACACTCTAACCCGCAGTCTACCTTACTGGAGCGACTCTTTTCCTCTCACTCATCCTCTCCCGTGTCTTCTACATCCTCCTCGACTTTATCCGTGTCCAGGAGGAGCTCAACGCACTCACGGACAAGACCGGCAAGGGCTCGAGCTCCGCCGGCGAGGCCGACGCCCTCCGCAAGCGTGTCCGTGAGCTCGAGGCTGAGCTCAAGACCGAGTCCTCCAAGAGCCGCGACTTTGGTGAGCCATGGCGGAAGGAAATGGGAGTCGCGAACTGACAGAGTGAAGACACCCTCAAGAAGCAGGCTGGCCAGCAGGCGAGCGAGTACAACCGCCTCGCAGACGAGCACATCAAGGCTGTGAGTTGCGACAGGCGTTGAAAGCATCGCACCAGGTCGCGCCACGCACGTCTTGTCATTCCGTCGCTAATGCACTCTCCAGACCGGCGCCACATCGGACAAGAAGGCCGACTAAACGCGCGTACTGCCCTCCAGTCCTGCACCCTTGCATATGTGACGTGGAAAAACCAGCTGCGACTCTGGGCATCTTTGCGGTGCAGAGCGACGCTGTCGTGTCTAACCCATTAGTTTAGACGTACTTGCGGAGTCTCCCCTATATGCCAGTAGCTTTCGATACACATTATGATAATGCTGCGTGTATTGACGTTGAACTGAGGCGCAGTTGGGCACCTTATGATGATACTGCGTGTATCGACTGACGTTGAACTGGGCCGCAGTCGGGTCAGGAATAATAATAAATGGGCATTTTCGATTCTCGACTCTACACCGATTGTAATTCCCACTATAGTGACCTCATCTCTCCGATCACGCTGGGATGACGCCAACGTATCGCATCAGGGCGACATTACATCAAAAACACAATTCTCAACAGACTCGCCTCGTAGACATCTTTGCAGAGACAGAGCGGTGCTATCGGGCCGCGGCTAGGTAGGCTACGGAGGGGCCGCGCGGGCAGGGCCGCAGAGATGAAGGCGACCAATTGATAAAAAAAAAAAAAAAAAAGGGTTATGGCGCCCTCCCGCGCCCAACCTCCAGCACATCACAGGTGCGAGGGGGGCTAACGGGGACTCGTGGCCCTGCGCGTTGCAGGGCTTGTCGGAGTGGTGGTGCGTGTGAGGGTGAAGGAGATGGGGGCATTAAGACATGGAGTGTTGAGAGAGTGATACCCGACGTGGATGGAGCAGGCATGTGAGGCGCGCACATGGGAAAGAACGGCGGCCGAGTGGGCGGGCGAGCGGGCGGAGAGAGGGGCGCCCATGGATGACGAGCGCGGGGGAGTAGCGGACTCGGGAGAACGGGGACGCGCGCCGTAGGAGGACGGCAGTCATCAAGATAATAGAAAAAAAGGTACGATGTAGGTAGGGGGTATCATGTAGAGCGGTGGGAAGCTGGAAACTCAGGGGGTGAGGGGGGAAGGGATTTGCACTAAAGGGTTGGTGGGGGTTGGTGGTGTGGTGGTGAGGATGAACTGCGGCGAACGGGACGTGATCATGAGGCCGATTGTTGAATCCAGCCGAAACGAAAAGAGTGGCGTTGACGAAGAAACAATAAGGTGTGCGAAACGACGGGGGAAGTATCGCGAAGAGGAGTAACCGGGGCAGTTGAGTGTAAAATGCGCCGGGGAATCGTGACTGGCAGTGCAGCGACGTCTGCCGAGTTGGTTGATTCCTTGGCGTGCCGACCGAAAGCTCCTACGCATCCGCGACTGCTGCGTTCCTCCTCCATCCTTTCACTTGTTCAGCGCCTTCTGACCGATCACGGACACACCCAGGAAGAAGGGGTGGGACCGCAGTAAAGGACCGATTATGCTCCTGGTGTCGATTACCAACCACCCTCGCGAGTAACACGGGTCTGCGAACGAAGCTGGCGGGGGGTCTCATCCACTTCGACGGGAGCGTTCTGCTCCGGACGGCGCTTCACGAAAAGGGCGTGGCGCGCCGCCGGGTCCTCAGGCGACTTGGGGGGCTGGACCGACCAGTCGAAGATGTAGTCGTACTGAAAGCCCTCGCGGACGAAGAGGTCACGGAACAGCTTGCGGAGGTACGAGTAGTCGGGCTTGTCGTCGAAACGGAGCGAACGGCAGTAGTTGAGGTAGATGGCAAACTCGTTGGGGAAACCACGGCACAGAATGTCGGTGGGAGTAGTCATCTTCTTCTCCATGATACGGTCGTACTTCTGCTTCTTGGTCGCCGCCTTGAGACCCTGCCAGGGGAGCTGGCCACGGAGGAAGTACATGAGGACGTAGCCCAGCGACTCGAGGTCGTCACGGCGAGACTGCTCGACACCAAGGTGGGTGTTGATCGAGGTGTAACGGGCGGTACCGGTGAGGTTCTTGTTCTCACGGTAGGGGATATGGAGGTGGGTCTTGGGGTCACGGTACTTCTTCGCCAGACCAAAGTCGATCACGTTGACCTGGTTGCCGCGCTTGCCGATACCCATCAGGAAGTTGTCGGGTTTGATGTCACGGTGAATGAAGTTGCGCGAGTGAATGTACTCGACACGCGAAATAAGCTGATCGGCAAGAAGGAGGACGGTCTTGAGCGTGAACTTGCGGTTGCAAAAGTTGAACAGGTCCTCGAGCGAGGGGCCGAGGAGGTCGAGGACCATTGCGTTGTAGTCGCACTCCGTGCCGAACCAACGAACGAAGGGAACACCAACACCGCCGGCAAGCGACTTGTACACCTTGGACTCGTACTCGAGCTGAGGGTGCTTGGCCTTGACCGACTCCAGCTTGATAGCAACCTCCTCGCCAGAGACAATGTTCACACCAAGGTAAATGTCACCTGCTCTGTTAGTGTGGACGCCAAACACTAAAGACGCCTCTTGACTCACCGAACGAGCCGCTACCAATCTTTTTGCCAATGCGGTACTTGCCGCCAACGCGGAGGTCCATAGAAGTCATCTTGTTAGGGGCCTGCGAGGACTGTTTCGATGGAACAAAACGAGTGGACATGGTGGTCGGTGCGGGAGGCGCAGTCACGGTGTAAGGGCGGACGCGGTTGAGGCGACCGGCGGCGAGCGTTACGGGCGGCGTTGTGAATACGGTGAGCGGGGTGTCACGGGGATAAAGGAATCCGTTGACGGCGGGAGAATGCGGTGAACGACGGGTCGTGTGGTATGGTGAGAGACGCGCGTCCAAGATGGTCAGATTGAATGAGAGAATTGGCGTAAGTGCGCAGGGCAGGTGACGATATTCGCGCAGTGGCGGGGGCGCGGGGCCATGCGCAAGTAAAGGAGGGGAGTGCGAGTCGAGGGGAACCAATAATGAGTAAAGAACACGTTGATGAAGGGCACAATGATGAAGGTGAAGAAGAAGAAGAAGAACAGTGTCAGCAATCAAATTTAACCACCTCTCCACGTCACACCGCTGGGAAGAAGGGACGACATTGTCTCGCTCGTGTGACTCTGCTCTCAAGTCTCTCGGATGCCCCCTCAGGGAGGGAGAACGAGGATCAATGCCCAGAGCGCCGTGCAGTGCAGGGCGCTGTACATCTGCACGCATAGCGCCGAGGACGTGGGCACAACTGTGGACCAAGGACTGCCACACTTGGCGGCGGAGGTACGAGATATGTCTGACAGAAGCAACACAACGTACCTGAACGAGTTGAGATGTAAAAGGGGAGGATGGGGAATTCTCCACTACTGTGTAGCACGCGCGATAAAAAGGTGTCGTGTTGCGCGTTGTTGGTCGTAAAGAGGGCGATCGAGAATGGTCGTCGAGCTGCAAGGAGGGACGGAATAGGGGATAGAGGTGAGACGATCAATGCAGGGGAGGGCAGGTTGACGAATCAAAAGAGGAAAAAGCGGTATGTTTGCGCAGGGAGGCGGGCGAGTCAAGAGCGTGCGGGCGGTAAAGAGTTGGAATGGGGGGAAACCGAGACGTGCGGCGGGAGGATGCAATGCGGTGAGGAGACGGGAGTGGTGACGAGCGACGGTCGATGCGGATGCAAATGAATAGCGGACGTGGTCGTGTTTGGGTTGCGGTAGATGTCGACGAAGGTCAAGCGAATGCAGCCATACGAGAACACAGTGTCAGCCATATTTCATTGTACACTGGACGGCACAACACGCGGTGGGGACAGTGCAGGAGGATGAAAGCCTGTATCAAGGGACAAGGCAGGGGGGAGGGCGGCGACAGCGCCGGGAACGACCCAAGCTGTGCAACAGGAAATCGAGATGCACGGTGGTTGTGCACGCCGGGACATGATGCGACACCTGGGGGGAGGCGAGGTGGGTGGGCGCCCGCGCGCACAAGTGATGGGTTAGGCAGGCGCCTGGGGCCACGGCCGCGGTTGTCGGGTACTGGTATATAATCCGAGCCAGTAACCCATACATCAGGACAAGACCCCGTGCACCTTGCGTTGGACCTGGCGGCGGAGGAGCTGGATGGAGAGTGCCCGGGGGGGAGGGACCGCTGCGTGTCGTACTCACAGGATGGTAGAGGAGAGGAGGGGAGGAATGATGTGTGTGAAAGAAAAAGAGTCGGAGATGAGAGGGGGGAGAGGGTTGGGGGAGGTTGGAGGATGCCAGAGGAGGAGGTGGTGATGATGGAGATGATGACGAGGAGCAGCGGGCAGCTGCACAACCAGGACAAGCGCCTGGCGACCACATCCAGTCACCGGCCAGGCTGGAATCCCGTTGGGGATGCCAATCGAGCCAGGCGGAAGCAAATTTTCACCCCCGCCCCCGCCTTCCTCCCTTGCCACGCTACCATATCTCCATATCGCCGGCGCATACGCGTCATCCACCTCCACCAGCTGGCTGCTCACTCTGGCCATATTCTTCCCTCTTGTTGCTTCACCAACATCGCCTCCGACATCCACCTGCTATCAACATGGTGCGCTTTATACAATGCCAGGTTCTGCAGGCTTAGTGCTGACCTCCAGTCGCTCCGTGTCGCCCCCGCAACTGTCAACGCCTCCCAGGAGACGTACACCGTCTCGACGCAGGTATGTCGCCTTCACACCTTGGTGTAACTGGTACCGCGGCGCGCTAATCCCCAGGCGACCAACCACCCTGCGACGGGCACTCACGACGCATTCCGCCACGGCCTGACCTCGGCGGCGCAGACGGTTGCTGCTGGCAACGCTAGCGCGCTCCAGGCGCGTTTGGAGAAGGTCCGTTGTTCTGGCCCGTATGGCCTCGTGCTGACGCCCAGTGGCACGAGACCCAACTCCAGCTCCGCCAGACGGTGCAACGCAACAACTTTGGCATTTCGGTGCCCCTCCGGCAATCAATGGAGATGAAGCTTGTGAACCAGGTAGGTTGTGAGAGACGCTCGTCGTCGACTTGTTGTTGTCTTGTAGACTGTAGTCTGACTCTGTCCAGGAGCTCCACAACCCTGTGCTTCTCCAGGCCACTCCCTCTGGCCTTCCTCTCGGCGGCTCGCACAACCTTTCACTCGAGATCCTTCAGGGCACCGACGAGTCGATTGACGCTGCCGACTTTATGTCGTCTGGCGCGGACCTCCGCGAGGTGCTCGACATGAGCGGTGCCATGGAGCGTAGCCGTGGCATGTAGATTGGATATACAGTTGACAGTGCACACTGAGAGGTGGATTGTAGAGCATCATGCATTGTATTAACAGGGTACGGTGGAGGGTTGAGGCGGTTGTACGACGTGTTGTTAGCGGGGGAAGGGTAGCTAGCAATCAACAATCGTCCGAGTCGTCTAGGCAATGGCCGAGTAGCCGTCACGGGTCGTCTGCGGGGGACGCACGGCGTCTTCGCCGCCGAGACGGTAGCCGCCTGAGGGGAAGGCGCCGGGGGCAGAAGGAACATTGTGGGACGGAGAGGTAGCTTCGCTGCCGAGAGTCTGCCCACCGCCGCCCATGGAGGTAGGCATCCATCCTGCAGGTCAGCGCGGAACGCAACAGGCAGAAGCCAACAGCAACAGCTGATGCAGCGCTGAAGAGTAACGCAAGAACACAGGTCGTGCTGTAACGACAACCCCGACTGTGAAGCCGCCCATCGAATGTACACTCCAGTCGTTGGGCGCCTCGCGTCGACGTCATTCTGGTCGCACACTCACCTTGAGGAGCGAACCCGCGAGACGACCAGTTGAGGTCGCCACCACGGGCGCGCAGGTGTCCCAGGCCGGAAAAGTAGATCGCCGGCTTGAGGAGAAAGATGATGATTGCAAAGAGAAACAGCAGCACGTTGCCCGTCGGCGGCCTTGTAAAGAAGGACAGCAGGTCGAACAGGCCCGACAGCGCCGTTATCATGACAAAGTACTGCTCTGGAGCTGTCGAGGAGAGCTCCAGTGCGATAATGCCAAATAGCTACAGGCGTCAGCGCGTGGGGGGAGGGCCAATCGGGACGGACCATCAGCGCAAAGTTGTATGAGAAGCCTGGTGTGTCGGTCAAGGTGAGCGACAACGCCTGCGGGGCAGTTAGGAGAGCTCTCGGCACAAGCGGATGACGCACAGCACCAACACGGGTGAGGAGGACAGGGTCCAGCGCCGAGAGCCGCTCCAACGACGACATTCTGGTGGTGGGGAGCAGGTACTGCGTGTGTGGTTGCCCGAGGGGACTCGGGAGCGATGCGGTGGATGGAACACGGAGATGGCGTAGCACGAATCTCGGACCTCGGCGGCTGGCTGCGGCTGCTGACGACGGCGCTTTTGCCACCGATAACCAGGCACCAACCCACGGCGCGTCGATCGCAGGGAGCAGCAGCTATAAAAATAAAGAGCGATAGCATCTTGTCGCCTATCGAACCCACCCCCCTCGGGCGTACCCTTTCGCCACCGCCAATGACCCGCCTTCTTCTTGCCTCCCTCCTGCTCTCCCCCGTCCTCGGCCTGGCAGTGTGGCCGGGGGCGTCGCAGCTGCAGCACACGCTCGACGCAGACGACCTCTTGCGCCCGCCGCCGGTCATCCCCGTGCCGACGCGGCCGCTGCAGTGGGGCGACGTCAACTTTCTGAGCACATCGGACACACATGGTGAGCACCCGCAGAGGGAGGATGGGCTGACGCGACAAGGATGGCTACTCGGACATCAGCACGTATGTTGGGTGGCTCTCGATGGCACTGGCTGTGCATCATGGCGCTGACACCGGGCAGAACACATGGCCGGAACCGGTGAGTGTGCGGATGTGTCACCAGAGGAGAGCGTGTATATTGCCACAGCTCTACAGGGCGCGCTGACACTGTGCAGAACTATTCTGGCGACTTTGGCTCCTGGGCAAGCTTTGCGGAACACATGCGCGCCGAGGCGGAGCGCCGCGGCGTGGACCTCCTGCTCGTCGATGCGGGCGACCACCACGACGGCTCTGGCCTCGTCTCGTCGTCACGCCACACCGCTGAAGCAACAGATGACATCTTTGGTATGCTCGGCTACGACGTGCTCACTCTTGGAAACCACGAGCTGTACAAGTACGAGGCTGCCGAGTGGATCTATCTCAACCGTGCGCGCTGGGGCGGCCGCTACCTGACCTCGAACGTGAACATTACGGTTGTCGAGGACGGCAAGATCGTCTCCGTACCCATCGCAGACCGCTTCGCGAAGTTTGAGACGCAGACGTGAGTCGAGAGTAGTTCTTGAAGCTGATCTGCAGTGGCCGTCAGGTGACCGCGCTTGGTGTTCTCTTCGACTGTGCGGACTTGCTGTCGTTCCCATCTGACTCGCAGTCCAGGCGCATGACCGCAACCTCACGATCCAGGCCCCTGCTCGCATGGTTGCAGAGCAATGGTTCCACGACGCTGTTGCTGACGCCCCCGATTACTTGTGAGAGAAGAAGACCTTACGGTCCTGGACTGACCACAGCGTCCTGGTCGGCCACATGCCTGGCCGCGGCTGGACATCCGAGTGGACGCCGGTGTACGACGCTATCCGCAAGATGCACCCCCTTGTGCCGATCTACATTTTCGGCGGCCACACGCATGTCCGCGATTGCGTGCAGTATGACGACAGGTCCATCGCGTAGGTTGTGCCTGACTAGTCCATACTGATGTCGCCAGCATCGTCCCCGGCCGCTACCTGGAGACCATCACGTTCACCTCCTCCTCCCTTCCCCCGCCGCCCGCCGAGGACGATGGCAAACCGCTCGTCATCAACCGGCGCTACCTGGACGCCAACCCCGTCTCCTACAAGTGGCACACGGGCAAGACCGATACCGACTTTGATACGCCTCTCGGCACCAACATCACGGCCGCGCTGCAGACGCTGTTCCACGACCTCAAGCTTGACGTTCCTTATGGTGATGTTCCACACGATCTCTTCCTCTCACGCTACCCCTACGGCCATCCGCGCAGCATCCTCACCGTCTTTGCGGAGAAGGTTCTTCCGTGTGTCGTCCAGGACAAGTACCGTAAGGGACCGCGCATTATCCTCGGCAACGCCGGAAGTCTGCGCTTTGACGTCGTACGTATTGCAGAGTCTTGTCATGTTAGTAGGACCCAACTGACTTGGTAGTTCAAGGGTAGCTTTGACCGCAACGACGAGCTGACGGTGTCTCCTTTGTGAGTAAACACGACCTCTTCACTCATCACTCTGTCGCAAGGATCAGCCGCACTGACCCCAGCACCACTGCTTTCCTCTATACCCGTCTTCCTGCCGGCCTAGCGGGCAAGATCACCATTGAGATGAACCGCGCGGGTGCCTCCAAGCTCAAGATGATGGGCCCCATGACGGCCCGTCAGGATGACGACGAGTATGTCCGTGCCGTGTATGAGGACTGGCTCGCAGAGCAGTGGGAGGACTATGTCGCCACCAGCCTCCTCACGGGCGATGACCCTATCGCTGTTCTGGGCACCGAGAAACCCCAGACTCTGGGCTACGTGACCAAGGATGCGTGCCACGGGAAGGGAGACGACATTGAGCACATCCCGGTGCCGTTCTCCCGCGACCAAGTGTAGGTAGCATTACCTCTGGCGCTTTGACTAACGTTCCTAGAGACTTTATCCAGACACCCATGCCGGACGTTCATCCCGACGAGGTGATTGACGTGGTCGTCATGGACTTTGCGATGGACGACTTCTGTAGGTACCAATGTGTTGGGACCTCTACTGACAGCCAGTGACAGCCGCCAACGTACTCGCGCCCGAGCGCCGCATTACTGCCAACGACTTTGAGCCATACGCAGAGGGCATGCTCATCAACGAAGTGTTTGGACGGTATGCGCGCATTGCATGGTAGACGATGTGTTGGGTTGTGTCATTATTATTGCTCGTATTTCTACATGAACGCATTGGCCTGTGTGCCTCTGACTGTGGCCCCAAGGAGGGGAGCGTGTTCGGCGACCGGCGTTCGCGTGTGATGACCCTGAGGCGTAGACCTCAGTCCCTGGCGCGTCAGCACGTTGACGAGTATGTCAGTCACCAGGATGGCCCGACCCCGCTGTTCGGCCATCGATTCCTGGGGGCTGCTATGTCATGCGAGCGAGAAACGCTAGTGGCGTGAAGATTGTGCCCCTGTTCACCACATGTCCACAGCGAGGGAGCGGGGAGGCCACAAGCGACTAGGGCCCATTCGTTCATACACTGCCTGCCCCGCGATGCCTTGGGTGCCCCGTATTCCTCCTCCACGCTATCCGTCAACGGGCTGGAGGACATATACGGCCCGAATGCCAATCGCGCGTCACCGAGGAACACGTCCACTCTTTCCGGCCGTCCGGTTCCCGTTTAATAACCGGAAGTAACCGAGACCGAGATTGTGGGGAAGGTCCTGAGGCGTTGATCGGTGCCGCGTTTGTGCACAACCGCAGACGCCGTCACCCGAGCAAGGAGCCCTCCCATTCTCCGTTTCTCATAAGCATCCCCCCACCTCTCCCACTTCTTTCTGTCATTGCATTCCCACAGCGACAAGTGCTTCTTCCACGATGGCCCCGCGCATCTATCCATCCGACTATCCGTCCCCGTCCCTCCCCCAGACCAGCCTCTTCACGTACCTCCTCCCCGACACACCCGCCGATTCGCCCCTGAAGCAGTTTGACCCGTCCGTCCCCGCATTCGTCGACGGCTTCACGGGCCGCACGATCACACGCGGGCAGCTCAAGGAGAACGCGCTCCGTCTCGCCAGCGGACTCCGCGCCCTTGGGCTCAAGCCCAAGGACGCCGCGTGTCTGTGGGGCGCCAACTCGCTCGAGTGGGCTCAGGCAGCGTTCGGACTCATGGCGGCGGGTGTCACTGTTAGCCCTGCCAACTACGCCTAGTGAGTTTGCGGATGCCGACAAGACTTGGTGTACCTCCTCTCGCCATGGGCTTTGTTGAGCGCCGCCGCCGATGCTCTCGAGCGACCACTGAGGGACCGAGCGGTTAACCCACAGTGCGCCCCACGAACTCGCTCACCAGATGAACAATTCCGGTTCGCAGCTCATCTTCCTTGACCCCGCCCTGCTTCCCACCTTCGCCGAGGCGGCCAAGGAGCTTGAGCGTCCGTTCCCCGCGTCCCGCGTTGTGCTCCTATGCACCAAGGACGCGAAGCCGGCCACGGCGCAGGCCCACAAGTGTGTCGAAGAGCTGTTTGGCGCGGTTGCGCCTCCCGCCCGATTTGATGGATACACTGAGTCGCGCTCTACTGCCTGGCTGTGCTACTCGTCGGGCACTACAGGTCTGCCCAAGGGTGAGTTGGATTGGTAGTCTTTGGTCACTCGTGCAGATAATTGACTAGCGTTAAAGGCGTTATGACGTGCCACCACAACCTCACCTCGCAGCTCCAGGCGGTGAACGTTGCATACGAGCCTCTTAAGAGTGGCGAGGATGCCGTGCTGGGCATTTTGCCCTTCAGTCACATCTATGGCCTTACTGTGGTTCTCCTGCAGCCCCTCACCGTCGGCGTACCCGTCATCGTCCTGCCCCGCTTCGAGGAGATCCCGGTCCTCAACGCTATCCAGAAGGTAAGTTGGCATTATGTGCACAGTGAGGGAATCGGTGAGAGTGACCGAGGCATATATACCGGAACGAAGACCAAGAAGCACATAGCCACTGCCACTTTGACCAATTCTCACACCCACAGTTCAAGATCACTCACGGCCTCATCGTACCCCCGGTCGTTATCATTCTTCTTCACTCACAGAATACGGACAAGTACGACCTCTCGTCGCTGCGCACGCTCATGTCGGGCGCTGCACCCCTCGCTGCGGACACCCAGGAGGCCTTCCTCAAGAAATTCCCGAAGATCACTTTGACTCAAGGCTATGGTAAGTAAACCAACCCCGAACGCTTTCCACACTACCTCCATACCTCCAAGGGTCCTCTACATGTCTCGGCTCCTCTGACGCGAAGGCATGACGGAGACGAGCCCCGTCACTCATACTATGACCTCGTACGAGGTTGCAGGACGCACGGGCTGGGTGGGGCGTCTGTTGCCAACGTTCGACGCGCGACTTGTTATGGAGGATGGAACCGACGCTCCGGAGGGTCAGCCCGGCGAGCTGTGGTTCCGGGGCCCTTCGGTCATGATGGGATACCACCGCAACGAAGAAGCCACGCGCAAGACATTCGATGGGGAATGGTTGCGAACCGGAGATATCGCTATTCGCGAGTGAGTATATGTGTTTTGTGGATACGTCAAGACTGCCTCTAACACTCGCAGCGCAGCTGGCTGGTACAAGTGAGTAGGACTGTGGATTGATACCTTGGCTTTTCGGCCCGACTTCTGACACGCACAGGGTGGTTGACCGTCTTAAAGAGCTCATCAAGTACAAGGGCTTCCAGGTGCCTCCGGCAGAGCTCGAGGGTGTTCTTCTGGAGCACCCGAAAGTGACCGACGCGGGTGTCGTTGGCGTCTACGACAAGTCCCAAGCGACTGAGATGCCGCGAGCATATGTCACTGTCTCGGCCGTTGCCCTTGAGGCGGCGGGCGGGGACCGCGAGGCCCTGGGCAGCGAGATTGCTGCGTGGATAGCCGAGCGCGTCGCCCCGCACAAGAAGCTCCGTGGCGGCATTCTTGTCATTGACGCCATTCCCAAGTCGGCCTCGGGCAAGATCCTGCGCAAGGACCTTCGCGGCCGCGCGCAGGACGAGTACGACGCGCTGCCGCCTCGCGCCCGCCTGTAAGCTTCGTGGCTCCTCTGTGCTGTGCCGCAGCATGTGGGCGCGACAGGCAGTACGGTCTTTTTTCGGATGCAGGGTTCTCTCTTGGTCACTCTCATCTAAACTCTATTACCCTTGATGCCAGACCGTGTGTATGACCTCTTGCATTCTCTCGTAATGGCTCTGGGTGACGACCGGCGACGATCGCATCGATCACCCACCGAGTGATTGCTAACCTGCGCGCCAATGTCCCCAGATCTACCGCGCACTGCATCTGTCCACCCTTGGACTGCGAGCGCGGGGTCTGAACGCGTCAGCATTCCAGTGCATGCTTTGATGTGGAGCACGAGGGTCTTGAGCTTGAATCGCCTTGTGTTTACGCTTCGAGATCTGGTCCAGTGTTTAAGTGAGTTCGTCATCCCCTGCGATTTCCGTTCCCCGACTATCCGTACCCCGATTAACTGCAGGCACGAGCCCGATGGCCATGAGGTGTTCTGTGTGGAATGGAGACGTTGCCGCGGCTCGTACTGAGCTCTGTTCGTGGATGAGCAGTTCGCAAGCTTGTTCCACAGAACGGAGAGCGCGGCGGTGTCTTGTCTTGACGCGCAGCGGACGCATGTGCTCGCTGGACCGCCCCACAATCTGGGGTCCTCTCTGGCCCGGATGACCAGCCGGCACTCTGGTATCTGCCTTTGGCGCTGCCCAAGCGTGGCAGGAGGCAGCGGCCGTGACGGGGGAGGGGCCGGCCCCCGTGCCAACCTCCGGTCCGCCCTGTTGGGTGCCTCTGGGCAAGGCGCGCTGAACAATGCCAATGCGCTAGACAAGATCGGAATCATCTCCAGCTACTCGGGTCCATCTCACTGCCGCCCGGGCCGGGGAACGTGTCGACCAGCCGCGCGCAGATTCCACTCTCGTCCGGGCCGAATGCTAAAAACGACTCATCCGAGGTCTGATCGAGTCTGCTGGTCAGTACGGGCCGCGCGGAAGGAACAGATCTATGCCCAGAGGGGATGCCGTGGCGGGTGGCCGCATTGCAGCTCTAGGCGAGCACGGAACTGCCTGATGGCTGGCTTGGCCGTCCAGGAGATATGACGGAGGCGAACATGGCGGAGAAGCAACCTGCTGACAAGCTGTAGGGCCGGGAATGGCGGAGGGCCGCACTGTCTCGGCTTGCGTCTCGACCTGTCCTTGGCTGTCCTTATCATCTCGACCTGCCGGGCCATCTCGACCTCGCTCCGCGCCCAACACATGGCGCCTCATGCCCATGCAGCGACGCCGACCCACGCCCTCGGCATGCGCGCGCCTAGAGCCGAGGTGATGACATATGGTGCGTGTACTCGGCGGGCACTACAGCGTCGGCTGGCGAATGCTGGTCGCATTCCGGTGGGAATCTGAAAAGATCGCCCTCGTGCCGCATGAATAAGCGAAGCAGACTGACCAGATGAGGCCGGCGGCGGACAGAAATAGAGTGCAGACGTGCCACTTGCTGCGCCCGGCCCGGCGTCCGTAACTGTAAATGGACACGGAGAGCTCTCTATGCTGGGCTGAGCTGTTGGGAGCTGGGCACTGCGGGGGTGCTGAGCGGAGGGGTCGACTACCTTGGGTGGGGTGCGTGAGGGGGCCACCTTGGGTGGTATGCCCTGGTGCAAGTGGCGATAACCATGCCCCTCTGCGCTCTTGACCTGACGCCTCGGTTCGTGCGTGAGATCGAGGTCGCGGCGATAGCCCAGTGTCGGGTCGGCCGTGCACTGACAATCAACACGGCAACATGGACCCATTCAATGCAGTGGGGCCCAACCAAAAGACCATACGCGATCACGACCGGCGCGCTGGATCCACGAGCAAGCTGCCTACCACGCGCCCTCCGTCTTCCTCGGAGCGACGGGCTTAGTAGCACGCTCGCGGCCGACTGCTGGTGGGGTGTTGCCGGATATGTCGGAATGGCTGCAGAACAGCCAAAAAAAAAAAAAAAAAAAAAAAAAAAAAAAACAAGCCGCGGGGGGGGGGGGGGCGGGGGCACACGAGAAAGGCCCGGCCCCCG